>PVJI01005161.1:0-99719 GCA_004026765.1 Micronycteris hirsuta | reverse complement strand
AGCAGCGAAGTTAATTTTGTGTCACACTCTGTTTTTTGGGCTGACTCTTGTCTGGGTCCCACTCTATTCTCTTCACAATTCCAGGTTTTAATGTCTCACCTGTTGATAAAGAAGCGAGGGGAAGGGAGATAACGAAGGAAAAGAAAGCAAAAGAAAAGGAAAAAGAAAGATAAAGAAGAAAATAATTTGAAAATAACCTCAAATAAAAAAATAATAAAAAATAGGAAATAAAAGGAAGAGAAAACTAGGAATACCAAATGAAGGGAAGGTAGAAGGAGTTAAAAAAAAATATAGATGGACAGATGGAAGGAGGTTGGGGAAAAACAACCAAAGAAACAAAGAGAAAACGATAGAAATAAAAAAAATAAAAAATAAAAATAAAAAAAAGACTTTTGTTGGCTGGCTTCAACAGCGTCAGGCTGGGAAGGTATCAGACTTCTCCTGCTGTCTTCCTGAGCTGCACTCTCAGCTGACGTCCTGCCTCCAGCCTAGTTGCCGGGAGTTTGCAGCACCTCCTCTGGGCCCCCTGACTTCCACCCTGAGTCAGAGTTTATGAGGTCTGTGTCTCCCATCAGTGGGTTTCAATGTAGCTCCTCTGTTTCTCCCACACGGAGGGACTCAGCACCGCAGGTCTGGGTTGTGTCTCAGGCCCTCCAGGTGTGAGCTCCGTGCCCCTGCATTCGCCAATCGCTTTTGTCTCTGGAATCGGGGCTTGCAAGCCGCAGGCCTGGGCGCCCGGTCGGGCACTTATGCCAACCGCCTGCGATTAGCTCCACAGGGTGCGCGCCCAATCCAGGAGCTCTGGGGTTGGGTTTGCCTTTCAATTCAGACTCTAATTCCTCCCGCTGGGATCCCCAGCCTCTGCAGATCAGTCCCCAGGTACGCACCGACCTCCGGACTGCTGGGGACCAAGGCTCTTCCAACAGACGCGCGCGTCTGCTTTGGCAACTCACACACCCCAATCCAGCTCCCTCCCACGGAACCTGGAGCAAACCGGGAATCTGCTGCTACTGGATCCGCAGACCTCCCAGCTCCCCGTGAGGCCCGAGGGACCTCTTCCCTCCGAAGCAGTCTCCCTACCGGCTGATCTTTCAGTTTTATGCGCAGTCCTGGTTTCCAACCTTCCCCCACGCCTGAATACAGCTGGGTGATCGCTCTGCTCCTCAGAAAATCGGCCAGATATCCCGCCAGTGGGCCGGAGGAAAGCGATCACGCTTCTTCCTACTCCGCCGCCATCTTTCGCCCTTTTTTTTTTTTTTTTTTTTTTTTTTTTTAATGTACCAGTTAGAAGGAGAACATGACAGAGTGACAGAGAAGTTTTCTGGCAACATTTTAAAATTTTAAATTTCATTGATTACCCCATATATAATACTTTATGATACAGAGTTTTGTTAGGAAGAGTATTCGTTAGAGGGCAGGGATTTCATTTTACTTAGTTTAAATTGATAGCTATTTGAGACTGGGTAACTGCCACTTGCTAAATTGTTTCTTGTAGACACAGCTCTGCAGCCTTCCTTGGTTGGTTTTGTCTTTTCATTCTGTAAAATTAACGGGGTTCTGAGAGGGTTACCCTGTTAATCTCCATTGTAAACAAGGGATTTTGATATGCTCTTTGATATGGAAAATTCTGTGTATTGTTGATGCTGCATATTACCTAAGTGAGCCTCTCACTTCTTGTTTTACTCTATTCAAAGTTTTCTGCTTTAATCAGATATTCTTTATTTATACATCAATTTCATTTGTAGTTTCATTTATAGGTACTTTCTGGTTTCATTGAATATATTTTATGTTTCCTGAATATCTTATTTTTCACTGATTTCAGAGAAAAAGAGAGAGGTTTGCCTTTCGGAAGGAATAAAATTTGATCTAGAATACATGGGAACATAGTGAAACTCTTGGAGACATAGGGCTTACAACAGTTTGTTTTAAAATATAGTCACTAAAACAATAGTTAGTTTGGAGGAATCCGTTCTATCCATTTCATTTAAAAAGAATGTTTTAAGCAATATAAACCTAGGATTGATGGCAGGGTAACGGCGGGTTAAGAAGAGAAGGTAGATTTTTTTTAAGTGAAACTGAAGGACATGGACTTGATATTAAAAAGCACATAAAAGCATAAATGCGAATACATTGAACCTTAGTGCCTTCACTGGGTGTAGGACTGGAATACCAGGAATTGATAAGTGCTCAAAAGACAGTAAAACCTGGTAGTGGGAGACAGTGACAGAGAGAAACAATAATTCAAGTGTTGTGCTCGAGCAGAACTTGATGACGAATGGCACTTGAGCTGAGACCTGAATGATAATTAGAGTGAACCACATGAAGTCTTGAAGAACATAGTAATATCCAGAAAAATTAAGCTGTTCAGGGATGGTGAGAAAGTGCAAAAGGAGTAGAGGCTAGAGGGATAAAATTATAACAGTTGATGGATTTTAGTAAGATTAATGTAGCTGGACAAATAATCAATGTGAGAGAGTGTAGATTAACATAAGGCTTGAGAGGATGGCATGAATCATGCCATGTAGAGCACTCATGTAGAGTTTGGGATTTTATTTTGATTACAGTAGAAACACTTTGTGTATTGATAATATCACTTTGGTTCTTCTATGGAAAGGAAAGACTGGGCTCAAAGAGTACATTTTTTACATACCTCCTCATGTAGTAATTGTGACTTGGCATTTGATAATTTGTAAAAACACCTGGCACTTGCAGACCTGCCTATCTCTAACTTCCTTACCCCTAATCCATCCATGTTGGACTCTGACAGTGAAAAATGACAGATTGTGAAGAAGAATAAAAAACTAAAAAGATATATCCATCAATTTTTTTATCTCAAAACCAAAAAAATAGAACCTCTCATTTGAATACCCCAATGACAGACACTTCTCATTGCTGCCTCAGCTGGGTAGGTGAATGGAAGTGGCAGATCAGGACCTGGTTGGCTGCCGGAGTCACCAATATTCCTTGGCTGAGTGGGCTAGCGAAGACATTAACCACTCATGGCAATCATATGAGTGCACAAACCTAGGCTTGAAATGGGTATGTTTTTACTTTCACATGCATTTTATAGTCAAAACCAAGGAAATACACTTAGAAGCAAAGTGAGTGGTTACAGGCAGAAGGGATGATAATAATCCAATCTACCAGACATGGAAAGGATGTGTTTTCCAGAGTGGCACAAGAACTATAAAAAGGGAGAGAAGAGGAGGAGGGGGAGAAGAAAAAGGAGGAGGGAGGGTGGAAGGAAGAGTAGCAAGGGGAGAAGGGGAAAGAGTGGAGGAAAAGGAGGAGGAAAAACAAAACCTTGATAAGTAAGCCCCGAAGTTACTTTTCCTTTACAAGTTACCCTTTCTCACCGGTAGTTCATAGGTTCAAACTTAATGTGTTGTTTATCATCACATATTTAAGTGTGAGTCATGAAACCTTGTGTTGATTATTTTATCTCTCTCAGAAAATCTGTAATCCACACTCAGTGGTTAAAAACTTTAAGGCGCATCTGTTATTAAACGCAAGAATACTTTTTTAAATAATTTCAGTAAAACAAACCCATATTACCTTAGTTTTCTTTTACAAAAAAAATTCTGAGGAATGGAAAATTGGGAGAAAACTCTAGCAAATGTAAAAATACATTTTTTACATTTATAATTTACAATATATAATTTAAATCTTCTTTCAAAAAGTTAAAATGTAAATGTAAAAAGTATTATTCTCTAATTATAGAAATATAACATAAAAAAGTCAAATTAGATGGATTGCAACTAAGAGCAATTTAAAGAATTTACACCCTTAATAATGTGGCTCAGTGGATTGAGCACAGGCCTGCAAATCAAAAGGGTCACTGTTCAATTCCCAGTCAGGGCACATGCCTATGTTATGGGCCAGGTCCAGTCAGGGGCTGAGGAGAGGCAACCACACATTGCTGTTTCCCTCTCTTTCTCCCTCTCTTCCCCTCTCTCTAAAAATAAATAAATAAAATCTTTAAAAAAATAATTGAAGGATGACAGACTTGTGAAGCTAACATATTGCTCTACCAGGATCATCATAAAAGGATCATCCATATAAAATATGTATGTGAATTTATGCAAATCATTAGACAAAGAGTAATTATATGAACTCATTGAAATAAATCTAAATATTCCTCCATTTGGTGATAATGGTAACATAAAATAGTACCACGGCTTGCTCTATATGTAAAACATACATAAATATCTTATAATATCAAGATATTAAAGTTAAATACCTTATTAAATATCTTGTTATCAAAGACAGAAATAAAAATGAAGAAAAAATAAATGACTACTGTGCAATGAAAATCTAAAATTAGCCTGAGTTTCTTTGTTAAAGTCAGAGATGTACTGAAATAGCATTGACAACTAGACAAGGAGCATAATGTAGTAATCAATAATAGTATATACATTTTTGTTACCATGGATCCAAGACAAATTTCAGAGAGTTTATATTAGCTTGTCAGCATGCTTTATTGAAAATGATGATGCTCATGATCTGCACTTGGTTTTCAGAGAACTCTACAGAGCTCTGTCATTGGGGCTGGACATGTAGCAAGAACATGCCTACAGAGGCACCAGCAGAGTATAAGAAGTCTTGACTGAGAAATATAATGAGCCTACTTGGTCCACAGTGAAGCAAAAGAGAAAGTGTGTCTTTCACTGCCCAGTAGAAGGAGGACAATTGTAGATTGTGCCTGGCCTTTTGGATTCTATGTTATCAGGCAGCCTTTGGCAACGAAGATTCTTGCAGGAATGCTGTTGCATTTCACTGTGAAAGGGCATACACTGTAGCTGTAGCGGCACTGCAGTGTGAAGTCCGCTAGTCTTCTTTAGTAATCAAATTTGTTTGACTGCATATCTAACGCAGATACAAATGGCGTTGCTCTAAAGAAAATAAACTCGCATGTGAAGTCAAAATGTTTCTTTCCAGTAGGCAAACTCTCTTAATGATGGGAACATTTTAAGCAAGTATTTCTTCTGCCCTTCATTGACTGTGCTCTCGTGTATGTCATCAGCCAGATTTCTGAATGTACTTGGAGACACTCTGGACAAATCTTTTGGCTACTCAATGTGTAGTAAAGCTGAAATTATCACACAGACATGTGGCTACTTTGTTAACAAATAAAAAACTAATATGCAAAGTTAAGTAATATATATAAATTCACCTCTACAAACAAAGTTTTCTACTATCAGTATGGGATTTAAAAAACACAGTAATAAATCAATATACTATTTTTAATTTATATGTTAAAAATGTATTATTTTATCATTTGAAATGGACCCATTCCCTTTTTTAAATTTTCCAAACTATTTTTCCCACTCTGTGAATCTATTAGTGGACAAGCCCCACCGCTCTTTCTCTATTTCTAGCTCAGATAGGCCTTTATATTGTCTTAATCATTCTGAATTCAAAATTATAAGTATGCATTTGAGATTAGCATGCTTTTTGCATGCTATACAGTTTTTATTTTCCTATATTTTTGAGATTTTTAAAAAGCAACATTAAAATTATATCTTTGCAATCTGAGTCAGCTACCTTAGATATTTGATCATGGCAATTAAGATATTATTTACATCTTTTATCTAAACATTAAACTAATAAAAAATCATACCTGATTTATTATATGTCTACTACACTGTAAAAGAGAGATAATTCGTTAACTCAAACAATTAGTATCTATTAATCTAAAAATAGCCCTTTAAATGGTATCTTCTGACAGGGTCATATTTGTCTGTGTTTTCATTTCACCAGCAGCATATTCCCCATCAAAAACACAAAATTTAAAAAACACTGCTTTTAAAAACAGATTATTTCCTTTTATGTACTTAACAGACTCAAGTAATTGTGAATGCAAAAGAATGTGCACTGTTCAGAGAGAAAAACATATAAAGGAATCTCAGAAGATTAAATTTCTATTTCTTGCTTCAGCTGTTTGTTAGGTGGTTGAAGGCACTGAGTTTCAAAATGCGATGGTACGGGGGTAATCACATTGTGTTTAAAAATAGCATATGTGTCCTCACATTTCACATTTGAAAGTGAATTCATATTTTTATGATGGTTAAGATGTCCCTAAAGATCTATGAACACACATAATGTGATTATTCAAAATATTTTTCTGGATCCAGAATTTGTGATCCCACAAATGTGTATTTTGTGCCTACTCACGTTTTGTCTTGACAAAAATAAACTCTATATTTAAGACAATTCTATCTAGTTCATTATCTCTCCTAGCAAATTTACAGATCTAGTTTCCTCATTCATTGTTGATTCCTGTTCTGATTGATTTAACATTTTACCTGAACCGAGGTAGAAATCCCCTAGGCAAAGGCTCTGCCTCTATTTCATATTCATATGCATGCTGTCACAGAGCCGTGTTTATAAAACTCCAGGAGCCATCCCCATTTAATTACACGTCTACGGCCTCTCATCCTTGAACCCCTTTCCAGTGGCTTCCTGCTTCCTCCTCTATCAGACTGAAACGTTAGTGGAGTTCCATGCCTCTCTGTCCTCTGACATTCCATTTGTGTGCATCATATTGTCACTCTTGGCAATATCATGCACATCCACAACTATAATCTCAATCCACATGCAGAGATTCTCAAATTTATGATTGCATCCTTGAACTGTTCTTCGTCAAGCTCCCAACACGGTCATTGAAGTCCCTATTGGTTCTCTACTATTAGATGTCTCAAAGTTTGTTCAGGTTCATGAACAAAAAAAACAAAACCAAAGCCTTGCTCTTCAATACAATCAAGATGTTTCCAAGGATTATTTCATAGTTTTCTGTCCAACTTTTCAGTTCCTTTATACAAAATCACAAATTGCAATGTTACATGCATATTTGATTGGTGCTTGTGTTTTCTATGAGATTCTGAACTCCATTAGGACAAGAAGCATACCTTTCTTTATGGTCAACATATGTATCCTCTTGCTTATCAGAGTATCAGCAATGTAATAGGCATTTGAAAAAATATTTATTGATCATTGAATGAAATGAGTCTGATAGCAAGAAGGAGAAAAATTTGCAAAATACTCCTGTTTTTATAGCACTGATAGGTCTAGCAAGTAAGATTTATAATTTTTATCAGGCATTAAGTAAATGACTTTGCATTTAAAAAAATTTATATCAAATAAATAATTCCACAAAATAAAATATTCCTTCACTATATGCCTACCTGGTGGCTGGATACATACATATATACATGATTTTTGCTAAAGGAGCCTTTGGTTTGGAAGCATGTAACAAGTTTAGAAAATATTGGAGATTCTGTGGTTTAGGAAACACTTTGATAATTTAGACCCTGTTTTTATTTTTTGTTTGTATGTTTTTTTTTATCTTTTTTCCAAAATAAAGATGTGATAATTACCAATGAATGACCTAGGATGAAATGGTGCAGTGTGTGGTTGATCCCTGGTAGTTTAGGTTTCAACCACATTCTGGACATATATTTTATTTGTGAAATAATCTTTGTTAAGAAAAAGCTAAATTTGTCTTTTAAAGAGATGAAAAGATAATTTAAATCAATAGGATCCTAGAGCTCTAGAGCTTTATTTGGTTTTGGCATAGGATATGATTCAGCATTTGCTAAGGACTATTCTTTACCATCGAATAAGATTCAGCCTCAGTTACAAATGCTGAATCTTATTTGATGGTAAAGAAAAGGTGATTTTTTATAACTATGCTTGCAGCAATAGCAGCCTGCATATTTTTAAGGAATAAAGTATTCAACTTTAAGAAATAACATTAGAAATTTAAGAGTTTATTTAAGAAAAATAGAGAACACATATAATAAGATATTTTATTGTATTATTCTAAAAAAGTCAAATAAAAAATTGGCATATGAGGTTTTTTTTATATTTAACATGTTATTTAGATTTCTAATACCACAGAGTGGTATTATGTGAAATGATATTATGAAAATACCACATAGTGGGAAGAAAAAACATCACACTATGAGACGATGATGAAAAACATGACAATAATGTTAATATAAAATATGGTTGGCTTTCTTCAGTTTATCTCTTAACAATGTATTTAATGACATTGAAGTCCTAGAAAAGTTTTGAGAACCTATTTCTCTATCTAGAGATATTTTATTTTTTATGGTTTATTTTCTTTTAATTTAATTTTTGTCTTTACTGTATTTTATGTTACCATTTAGTGCCCTATCCCCCTCCCTCTGCAATCCCCACACTATTGTCCATGTCCACCTGTCCTTTCTCTGTTTTGCTCAATCCCTCCACCCTCTCCCCTCCCCTCCCATGCCTCAGCTGTCATCCTGCTATGGATCTGTCTCTAGTTTGCTTGTTAGTTCAGTTTGAACTAACTGAACAAACTGAACGAACTGAACTAACAAGCAAAACAGAGACAGATTCTCACCAGCACTTGTTGCTTGTTTATTTAGTGATGACGACCATTCTGACAGGTGTGAGATGGTATCTCACTGTGGTTTTAATTTGCATTTCTCTGATGACTGGTGACACACAGCATCTTTTCTTATGTCTATTGGCCATCTGTATGTCCTCTTTGGTCAAGTGTCTCTTCAGGTCTTTTGCTCATTTTTTAATTGGTTTGTTTGGGGGTTTTTTTGGTGTCGAGTTTTATAAATTCTTTATAAATTTGGGATATTAACCTTTTATCAGATGTACCAGTGAATATGTTCTCCCATTTATCAGATTGCTTTTTATTTTGACATTTTCCTTTGCTGTATAAAATGTTTTAGTTTGATATAGTCCCGTTTATTTATTTTTTCTTTTATTTACCTAGCATGGGAAGATACATCTGATAAAATATTTCTATCAGCTATGTCTGAGATTTTGCTGCTTATGTTTTCTTCTACAATACTTATGGTTTTGGGGCTTAACATTTAAGTCTTTAATCCATTTTGAATTTATTCCTGTATGTGGTGTAAGAATGTGGTCTGGTTTCATTTTTCTGCATGTATCTGTCCAATTTTTTCACCACAATTTATTAAATAAGGTATCTTTAGCCCATTGTATTTCTTTGGCAAATATTAATTAACTAAAACATGTAGGTTTATTTCTGGGTTCTATCCTGTTCCATTGATCTATGGGTCTGTTTTTATGCTAGTACCATGTTGTTCTGATGATGATGGCCTTATAGTGTAGCTTGACCTTAGGTAGCATGATTCCTACAACTTAGCTCTTCTTTCTCAGGATTGCTATTGTTAGGTGTGGTCTTTTGTGGTTCTATATGAATTTTTGAAATATATGTTCTAGTTCTGTGAAATACATCATTGGAATTTTAATGGAATTGTGTTGAGTCTATAGATTGCTTTGCATAGCATGGACATTCTAATGGTGTTAATATGTGCTATCTATGAACATGGTATGTGCTTCCACTTATTTGTATCATCTTCAGTTTCCTTCTTCAATGTTTTACAATTTTCCATTTATAGACCTTTTACATCCTTGGTGAGATTTATTCCTAGGTATTTCATTCTTTTTGAAGCAACTGTAAATGGGATTGTTTGAATTTCCCTTTATGTCAGTTAGTGTTGGCATATACAAATGCAACTGATTTCTGGATATTAATTTTGCATCCTGCTATGTGCTGAATTCATTTATCATTCCTAGTAGTTTCATGGTGGAATCTTTGGGATTATGTATGTACATTATCATGTCATCTACAAATAAAGACAGGTTTACTTCATCCAATTTGGATGCCTTTCATTTTTTCTTCTAGCCTGATAGCTGTGGCTAGGACTTCCAGCTCTATGTTGAACAAGAAGGTGAAGGTGGATATCCCTGTCTTGTTTCAGATTTTAAGGGAAACACTTGTAGTTTTTACCTGTTGAATATGATGCTGGCAATGGGTTTGTCATATGTGGCCTTTATTATATTTAGGTGTATTCCCTCTGTTCCCATTTTGCTGAGTGTTTTTATCATAAATGGGTGAAGGATTTTTTTTAAATGCTATTTCTGCATCTATTGATATGATCATGTCATTTTTATTCTTCATTTTGTTTATGAGGTGAATCACATTTATTGATTTGCAAATATTGTCCCAACCTTGCATTGCCTGAATAAATCCCATTCAGTCGTGGTGCGGGATATTTTTGAAGCATTGCTATATTCAGTTTGCTAATATTTTGTTGAGAATTTTACAAGGGCTATATCGTCTTATTGGATCGTTCCCTTTATCATTATTTACTGTCCTCCTTTGTCTCTTACTATAGCCTTGGTTTTAAAGTCTGTTTTGTCAGATACCAGTATTGCTACCATAGCTTTTTTCCCTTTTCCGCTTGCATGAAATATCTTTTTCCAACCCTTTATGTTTACTCTGTGTGCATCTTTCAATGTGAGGTGGGTCTCTTGGAAGAAGCATACATATGAGTCTTCTTTTCTTATTCATTTAACTACTTTATGTCTTTTGGTTGGAGCTTTTTAGCCATTTACATTTAAGGTGATTATTGATAGAGATGTATTTACTCCCATTTTATTGTTAGATTATTTTCCTCTGTTTTTTTCTCTTTTTCTTCTTCTTCTTAAAGCAAACCTTTTAACAGTTATTGCAGTACTGGTTTAGTGTTAATAAACTTATTTTGTCTGGGAAGCTTCTTATATCTCCTTCAATTTTAAATGATAGCCTTGCTGGGTAAAGTAGCCTTGGTTGTACTTTCATACCCAAGTAAAGTTGGTAACCAAGTAACAGTTGTAATTCATCACCTTGAATATTTCACACCACTCCCTTCTGGCCTGAAATGTTTCTGCTGAGAAATTCAATGACAATCTAATTGGTGCTCTCTTATATGTAACTACCTGCTTTTCTCTTGTGACCTTTAGTATTCTCTGCTTGTCTTTAAGCCTTGTCATTTTAATTATGATGTGTCTTGGTATAGGCTCTTTGGGTCTAACTTGTTTGGGCCTCTCTGAGTTTCCTGGACTTGTGTGTCTTTCTCCTTTACCAGATTATTGAAGTTTTCTGTCATTATTTCTTCAAATAAATTCTCAATCCCTTGCTTGCTCTCTTCTCCTTCTGGTATCCTCATGACATGGATGTTGTTATGCTTTGTGTTGTCCAAAATGTTTCTTAAGCTCTCTTCATTTTTTAAAATTATATTTTTTTCTTTTTGCTGCTTTGCATGGTTGTTTTTTCTACCTTATCTTCCAAATAACTGATCTGATCCTCTGCTTCATCTAACCTACTGCTAATTCTGTCCAATGTAGTACTATTTCAGCTACTGCATTATTTCTGACTTGTCCTTTTTTATGGTTTTTATGTCTTTTTTCATGCTGTAGAGTGTCCTTATAATCATTACTCTAAATTCTCTATCTAACAGATTGCTTTCCTCCATTTCATTTAGTTCTTCTTCTGGAGAATACTCTTGTTCTTTCATTTGGGGTCTGTTTCTTTGTCTTCTCATTTTTGCTGCTTCTTTGTATTTGTTTTGTGTTTTAGGTAGATAGGTACAACTCTGGTACACACCTAAGTCAAATCCTGACTGTAACTGGACCTAGGCAACCTGCTTGGAGCTACCAGTGATCCACAGCATGTGACTCCCTTTGTTGGGCTTGTTTGTATGAAGAAAGAACCTGTGTGTGCCCAAAAACCAATGCTTATCAGCACCAGGACTGGGGATGGGTCAGCTGAAGCCTCAGAGCTCCTAGCAATCTTCTTCTGCCTGCAGGCTTTCTGAAGGGTTAAAGAATAAAAGTCTTCCAGCTGTACTCCTCAGCATCAAGGCTTAAGCACTACAGGGTGGGGCTGTGGGCGGGTCTATTGCTTCCTCTCAGGCTGAAGCCACTTAGAGGGGATTGCTCTGCCTGAGAAAGATGGCTCCTGCAGTATGGGGAATGACTCAGCACAAGGATCCTGGCAGATGTTTCTTCAGTTCTCCCCGCTTAGCCAATAACACCAGACTCTCCTCAAGCCTCTCTAATCCACCCTGCCCTTCTTCTGCCAGAGACCAGGGTAAGTGGCTACAAATGGAATTTTGTGCATTGGCCTTTTATGAGGCTCCTGAGTCTCCAGCTATCTCTCCCTGGCAGACAGAAACCCTTCTGCTATTCATAGCTATATGTTATTTGGTTTCCCTTCTTGGTTCTGGTGTTATAGGCTGGGGAGCCCAGCTCAGGGTTTAGAAGCCACACTTCTCAGGGGGAACCCATGGCCACTATAATATCCCTTCAGGACTTAAGCTGCCTCCTGTGGGATCCTAGCCAGCCAGCCCTCTCACACCTCCTCAGTGATCTCTACCAGTCACATTGTGGTGATCGGCTTCTTTCATCTGTCAATGGTTATAAGGTTTCTCTCATGTTCAGTTGGTTATTCAGGATGATTTTCATATAATTCAGTTGTAATTCCAATTTGGTCTTAGGAGAAGGTTAGCGTAGCTTCCACTTCCTTCTCTGACATCTTGGGTCTCTCCTGGAGATAATTTTCATTTGTTAAAATGTATACACTACTTTAAAATTTTAAGACTATGTTATAGCTGTTTTGAACGAATATTGTGTTATGTTGTATCAATTATATTTTTAAAATACCAAAACAATAACAGTTGATTAATTCTAATTTTCTCAAATATTCTTAAACATCTACTGAAAATTTGATCAATTCTTAATTTTTCCATATCTTATGTACTTGTTCAATATTTTTTGAGAACTTAGGCTTCCTTGTGTACTTTCTTTATTCCAGAAGTTGTGCTAAAGACTACATGCATTATTCCACTTAGTTCTCTCAACTTTAGGCCAAAGGTAATTGTTTTTCCTGACTTTATGAATTAAGGCATGGAGATTTAGAAATTTAGTCAAATTCTGTCTCAGTGAAATAAGCCAGTCACAGAAAACAAATACCATATGATTTCACTTATATGTGGAATCTAATGAACAAACGGAACTAAAATGCAAAATAGAGACAGACTTGTAGATAGAGAGCAGGATGACAGCTATTGGGGAGGGGGTAAGGAGGCAGAGGGATTGAACAAAAAGGAAAAATTGCTTGTGAACATGGACAAGAGTGTGGTGATTACAGGAGGGGAAGGAGTATAAGGAGGTTAAACAGTAATGGAAAAAATACAATTTTTTAAAAAGGAAAAAAAAAGGCAAAAATACCTTTACTTACTGCTGTCACCAGATCTACACTATATTCTCTTAATTCCTTTATACTTCCAAGCAATCCTTTTCAAATTGTTTCAGAAGCATTGCTAATTCAGTTTTTTATAAATTTCCCAAGGAGACCTGACTTGGAGTGATGAACAAACAATGTAATATACAGATGAGTATTATAGAATTATACACCTGAAACCTATATGATTTTATTAACAAATATCACCCCAATAAGTTCAAACAAACAAACTAGCAAAAATAAAAATCCCATCTTTTAAAGCAGCCACTGAATAGTAGTGCCTTAGAATGAAATTATAAAGATAACATACATCATCCTAAGTTTTCAGAATAACACCAATTTGAGTCCATGTCTACGCTTACCATTTCCATTACTCTGAACCTGAAAATGTTTTACTGCATATGTATTTAAAATACATTTGTCTTCTAGACATATATTTGTATTTTCACTTACGGGTATGACTTCACGTATTGTATCAGCCTCTCTATTAGTCTGGGGTTTGGGTATTTTTGTTTCTATTGTGTCTTTAAATAACATAGAAAAAGTGCTGACTCTTTCAATCAATTCTAATTATTTAATGCATAGAACATGCTACTTTAATTTCTTATCACCAGCTTCACATCATATTGTTTTTTTTTCCTGAGTTTAGAATAGAATATTGATTGTATTATGTGGACATTCCCTACCTTTGTTGATTCATTCATTCAAAAGGCATTTTAAAGTAAATTCTGTGCTAAAACCATGTGTGAATTGCTAATGTGTTTTTGATGTGACACATTTTTTATGATAATTGATTTTTTCCAGAAATTGTGTCACTTTTGAAAATTCACAAAAACATTACCAGTTTAATTGGTTTTCTACTTTTTTGAGGTGTGTAAACAATTTAAGAGAATACATTTTTAAAACATATCTAGTAGTTTAGAATCATGTTTCTATAATATCAATACAGTGATCATAAATGATTCTTATTTATTCTATTCTATCTTTTAAGTAATGCTTTTAATAAGACTCAATGGTGACTGTAAATCCTAGAAAGTAATAAAAGTTGAATCTTACTGAAGATTTTTGTGTGTCATTCGAAAATAGCTATGGAGTTATTATGTAGGAACCAATATGCTAAAAGCACAGGTAAATAATCTGTACTCACACCCTGTGACGGACAAGGCAAATCTCAGCTCATCTTCTTCTCTGTTCTACCTCCAGCATGTCTCCACAATTGCTGGCTGTCCCTCCTGCCCAGAGCAGCCCCTAGATCACTACCAAGTTCTAACTTGAGGCCCTCAAAGAGAGCAGATGAAATGACCATTTTCATTTATTTCTCTATGAACTCCCACTGTATAGTCCACTTCACCACCCAGATCAGCTTCTTGAGTTTTCCTATAAACTCTGACTTGTTCACCCTGATTTTTCTCTGAACCCCCAAGTTATTCTTTTCAGACTTTGACTTTCCCAGTACCTCACATGTTTGTGTAATTTAATTTCTATGTTATCATTCATTTCTAAAATACTTGTGGTGGTATGCATTCTAGACATTAAAGGTATAACAATATTTTGTGTTCATAAAGCAGATACTATGTTGTAACTCATAGGTATGCTTTATAACTAAACTTATCCTGTTGAATAGGCATCATCATTATCCTTGTTAAATGGATGGAAATACTGGTACTAAGAGAAGTTACAGCTTTTTTCCAAGGCACAGAGAGATCATAGGTCATATTTTAAGAATGAGCCCTGGCTGGTGTAGCTCAGTGGATTGAGCGTGGGCTGGGAACCAAGCGGTCCCGGTTCTATTCCCGGTCAGGGCACATGCCTGGGTTGCAGGCCAGGTCCCCATGAGGGCCATGTGAGAGGCAACCATACATTGCTATTTCTCTCCCTCTCTGTCTCCTTCCCTTCCCCTCTCTCTAAAAAAAAAAAAAAAAAAAAAAAAGAATGAGAACTCTTCTCTGAGTATTCTCTCCTATCTATTGTAACTAATTCTCTATGTAAAACTGTGGAATGGAAAATCAACCCAAAAGGCACATACTTTAACTCTGTGAAGTAGGTAGGTGCCTGAAAACTGCAGCTAATACATTATGAAAGTTGTAGTGCTATAAAAATTGAGCTATTTCCACATGCATCAAGCAGATGATCTCAGTGAAATAGCAATTTCTAGTCTATATTTAGCTTCACCAATGTACCCAAAGAATATAGTACAAAGTATATTTGCCAAAACACTTGCTCTTTTAATATTCTGGAGGACAGCAGACTTAGAAGTGAGCTATATTCTGCCTTGTGCTGTGCACTGACAGATCTAATCCCCGGTAGAGCAGTACTTCCCATCAACAGATATTTAAAAAGTGTTTTTACTCTGAGGATGCTTGAGTCTTAAGTTGCTGACCTTTGTCTTCATGCAGAATCAAAAGTGTCTCCATACTGTTGTCTCCTTGACTCATCTCAATTATAACAAAACAAAATAAATCTTTAAGACAGAAATGCACTTAGGATAGTTGATTTATTATTCTTCTGAGCTAACAAAAGTATTTTTCTTTCTTTCTAGTGCATTTCAGATGTGATAATAACAAAATAAATCTCTTAGAAACAAACAAATCTCTTTGGGAGCTAGAGAAAAGCTCTTAAAAGAGTCATTTTGAGGTGCCCAATTTCGTCTCTTCCACATTTGGACGTTCAGAAATGTTTTGGAGAGAAAGACACTTAAAAGACTAGATGTCAGACACCTTGTTTCCTTTTTGGGACACTTTGTGAAAAACAAACCGCTTAAATGTGCTGCCTAGTAGCTCATTTTATATTTATCTATCTCTCCCATTCTTCCAAAGTGTCAAATGTGTCCTAATGGACTCGGACTAACATTTATATATAATAAAAGGAAATGACTTTGAAAACAAAACATAATAGTGTTTACCCCATACAACTGTAGAGAGAAGCAGATAAATGTGTTTTTCTCCACACTGCCTTCTCATTTTTTCTGAATTTGTACTTTACCCATCATCACGTTCACACAGTGTTATTACTGCTGTCCTGGAGGAAACTGAAGCTTATTATGGTGGAAATTAGATTCCTCATTCCCCACCCCCACACCCAAGGCTCTCTTCAAATGCTTCCTTTTCTTCGCTAACAGATAGCAGTGAGATTCCATGGTGTCCTTGTTATTTCCCATGTATCTTTCCAGGGTGCTGGAGAAACTTGCTGTCCTGAGTGGTTTCCCACAGGAAGGACAAAAAGTTCCAGGTTTAGGTTCCCAAAATACCAAGAAAAGGGTGCTTTAACAACAGAAAAAAAAATGTTGACAATATTCACCCTGCTCCAGCCAAACGCCAACAGAAACCTTCATTCCCTCTCCCACATCCTCCACCACTGCCGCTTCAGCAGGACCTAGTAAGGCGCTTATCGAACTCTGCCCTCCCACCATGGAAACAGGAGGCAGGGTGCCCTTAACTGGACTTAGTCAGGAGCTAGTTTTCTACCCCTCAGACAGCAGAGAAGGTGGCAGGTGGCACACTGATTACACCCCATGGTAGTGTTAGTGGGGTCTAGGCCTTCATCACCACTGGGCAGCATTAATGTAACCGGAGAAGAGACTGGCGTTTGAGAGGCTGCCTGTCACTACCAAACCCAGTAAGCAATGACAGCGATTGAATCTTTGTGGCTGCTTTATTCAGATGGCTGGCGATCTGAGAAGATGGTGGGTTGATACTCTGACAGACCATCTTGTCTTTTCTTTCCAGGCCAATGTTTTTATACCAGGGAATAAACAAGGTGTGGTATGGGGCTTTGAAGTTCAAAGGGATTAGGCAAGCGGCACTGCAACATTTCTGTCCTGGGCAGTTAGCTGTTCCCAGGGGCAGGCGGTAGGGGGTCTCTCCCTGGAACACAAAGGCCCGGATGCCTCCAGTTGTCCCCAGGCGGTAATCTTTAGCATTGCCTCAGGCGGTCGGCTGTTTTCCCAGGAGCCAAGATGGGCCTTATCTGTAGTTTCTGAAACAAAGGCTTTAACATATACATGACTTGCTAGGCTTATAACTTTTTACCTTAAACTGAAATTTTCCAACTCTTGAGTTTCCTATCATTAAGACTCACTGAGGTGAGGGAAAGCAGGAATAGTCTACACTCTCCCCTACCCACAGCCCCCACTCACATCATAAGCATCAGGGAGGAAATGAGCCTCACTGTCCATCTGGCATCCATGAGGCAGAACAAAGCCTTGGGGACAGAGCTAGTTCACTCTCTCAGCTTCTCCCTTCCCTGCCCTGGTGTCAGCAGGGCCTCAATGGGCCGCCAGAAGGAAGTGGTGCAACATTTTCAAATACTGAAAGAAAAGAAGAGTACAAATTTCATGTCCAGCTATATGTATCAGGAATGAAGGAGAAATGTAGCCATATTTAGATAAAGGAAAACAGAATATGTTGCTATCAAATCTATTCTTAAGAATTGCTAAAGGAATTCTCTAAACAAAGAGGAAATAATAACAGTAGAAAGCTTGAAATTTCAGTAAAGGAAATAAGAACAACAAAATGGGTTAAGAAATTACAAAAGAAAGAAGTGATTATCCCTTCCTTGTCTCGTGTGTTTCTTACACCATGTTCAATGGCTGAAGCAAAAATGATTCAATCTAAAGGGATATTCAATGTATGTAAAGAAAACACTAAAGATAATTACATTTAAAAAGTGGGAAGAGTAAAGTTAACTTTATGGAAGTTAATGCAAATCTAATCATGTGACTTCTTTTTTAAAGATTTTATTTATTTATTTTTAGAGAGAGGGGAAGGGAGGGAGAAAGAGAGGGAGAGAAACAGCAATGTATGGTTGCCTCTCACATGGCCCTCAGGGGGACCTGGCCCGCAACCTAGGCATGTGCCCTGACTGGGAATCGAACCGGGACCCTTGGTTCCCAGCCTGCGCTCAATCCACTGAGCTACACCAGCCAGCGCTAATCATGTGACTTCTAATAAACACTTTTCACAGATAAATTGCACTTAGAATAAACTTTCAATTTCTTAACTAACCTGAGAGGAGTTACAGACTCTGATTAAAGCTCTATCTTTGTCTTCTCCTTCAGCCACTCTCATTCTCCCTCACTCTGCTTCTTTTCTGGCTTTCCTTCACTTTCCCATTAAGGACACATGTGATCTGATTTCTAAAATGCTTCTCATCTACCTTACTCCTTCTCATCCTTTGTTGCAAGTCAAAGATCACATTCATAGAAAGAAACTTCTTCCTCCAACTCAATCTAAATTAGATGGCCGATTGTATTCCTTCACTACACCCTTCCCATTCTTTCACAGCGTGTAACAATGGTTGGCACTAAGTGTTTCACAAATATTTTTAATATCTTTCCTCACTTAACTTTTTGCTCTGTGTGGGCAGAGGCCATGCTCTTTTGCCACTGTGTTCTCATGGCCAACACAGGGCCAAACCCAGAGGAGGAATTCAGTAAGGATTTATTCAATTGATGATTGAAGCACAGTTGATTTTCTCCTGGGATTTTGCTTCAAATACATTTAACTTTATAGGCAAAAATACTTGTTGTCTATGTGTTTATTAAGGGCTTTTAAAATGTTTAAAACCTGAATAGAACATTACTAATTCAAAATATGTAATACAATATATTGCATCATTTAAAAAATTGATTAACTTGACCTACTTAAAAATACTAAGACTATAAATTTCAAACAAGGACTGAGGAACTTTTTTCATAATAAAGGAAGCCCTAGTTTCAAAACAACTAATTTTAAAATGTGATTCTGAATTGGATTGTAGATCAGACATTTTAAAGCTATTGAGAATATTATTGAGTCAATCAACGTCTTTCAAATATAAAGTAATGGTTTGTTAATAATTGATTTATTACTAGAAGGAAGTATGTCAAAATACTCTCAAATTATGTCAAAGAAAAAGGGAAATAAACAACAAACAAGAAAATATGTATATATATGGGGAGAAAAAGAGTGTGAATCTTAAGAGAGTGGCAGATGATAAAACAAATTGGGAAAATGTTAATGGCTAAATCTGGTTAATGGTTAAATGGCTAAAAAATAGTTGAGAGTTCTTTGTAGAATTTTTATAATTTTGTAAATGCACAATTATACCAAAATACAAAATCTCAAAAAAAAAAAAGAATTAAGTCTACTGTAAGCATTGTATAGTACACTGTAATTATATATTTACATGCAATTCTTGAAATTTTTTTGAAGTTATATCATAGTCTCACTAGTAAAGAGATCAATTAATACTGGAAACTCACAAATAATCAGAAAATAAATATAACATAAGAGATAAGCATTTTTGTTGATTTAATATGATTTCTGATCAGTGAAGCCATAGAGTATGAATCAAGTAACATTTCATTATATATTCACAGGTATGGAGTGTCCTTTTTTTTTTACCCTTGACACTATATATGTCAACAATATAAAAAAAGAAACAGCCCTGGCTGGTGTAGCTCAGTGGATTGAGCACGAGCTAGGAACCAAAGGGTCCCAGTTCGATTCCCAGTCAGGGCACATGCCTGGGTTGCAGGCCAGGTCCCCAGTGAGGGCCATGTGAGAGGCAACCATACATTGCTGTTTCTCTCCCTCTCTTTCTCCCTCCCTTCCCCTCTCTCTAATAATAAATAAAATTTAAAAAATCTTAAAAAAAAACAGAAAATACTTAAATATTTTTAAAGCTGTTGAAACTTTCAGAGTAATGAATCTCTAGCATTTTATTGCTCTGAGAATTAGAGAATTATTTAGAATAGGCCATGTGTAGAATGAATTATTGTCCTCAGCTCATTGAAAAGATAATGTATCTAGGTAATCTCATGAATAATTACAATAGCAACCTAGAAACTTAACTTTTTTCTAAGAAGATTAATTAATGTCTACTACTTCCTCAATTCTCTAAGTTTTTTGAAAAAAGTTATTTCATAGTAGGTATAATTTTATTATTATTGACTTCATTATTTCAATTAAAGAACTCAAGCTTGCATATAATGGTTTTAAATGTAAATTTCATTTATTCTGTTATGCTACAGGTGTTTTGCTTAGAATCGGGTAGGGAAGAAACCATTCAATCATGAAATAGTTTTTCTTTAAAACCTGAACTTTATTATAAAAAAGAATACCAGTTTGAATATGAAAATTTCATGTGAACTTAACAGTAATCAACATAAAATGTATATATGCATATTTTGGTTTTAAATCTGAATTTTATCACACATACACACACATATATATACACACATATATATATATATACACACACATATATATATGAATATATTCCAACAAAAAAGTAGAATAGTAAGAGGCAAGGAAGGTACATTTTGGCAACATTATTAATTTCAGGTATTTTTGAAAAGGTCCAACTACTCAAAGTTGAAACTTAAGTGAGAAATAATCAAGGACTAAAATAATTATTTTTCTTTAAGAATAAAAATAACATAGCAAGTAACAATTACTAAGCAGAAAAGAAAAAACACTGAGAAAGAAGTAAAAAGTTAATCCTTGGAAAACACAGTATTTTATTATCTAAAATGAGGTCAAATTTTATTTGTCATATAATCACAGGTGACATCTCTAATGATCAGGTAGATCATCATATCCATCCTCATGTATGGGACTCTCAGCTTGTGATTATGACATAGAAAGCCGAAAAGTCTATCATTCTTACCCGTACAACAACAACAACAAAACTGTTCCTCAAAACCCCCTGAAAGTTCACAAATTTTCTAAAATTCATCAGTAGGATGAGATCACAGGGCAATATATACGTTTATCTGAAGCAGATGACACTGTTTATCTGAAGCAGATGAAGCAGAAGCAGATGACACAGTTTTTACCTGATTTCAAAATAATCAGCTCCAAAGTAAGAAGTTGCCAAAGAGCAAGTACGAGGTACAAAATCATTGTGAGACATAGACACAAAGAGTATTCTCCCCCACTCAGAGCGTTTTTTTCTCACGGACGTGAAGTGTGCCCACAAAGTGATCTGGGGAAGTGAGAGCCACAGGAAACATTCCTGGTTTTTTCTTCCTGAGGAAAGGAGCCAGCAGCCACTGCACAAAACAGCAAAGACACCTACCTGCCTGGATTCTTCCTCCTAGCACTGCATGAAATAAAAACTTAAAGTATCACTAGGAGAAGAGTAACAAATGCTGGCACACTTAGGACACTTGTGAAAATACATTGTTGCCAGGGAAAAAGAAGAGAAAAATCCTTCTATTACTAGGAGAGGAGAAGGATATGTACTGGGCATGGACCTCCAGCTGAGAATAGGGCAGAATGCCCAGGAAGACCTTTCTCCCATGATGCAGGGACATGACTTCCTAAGAGGAAAGCTTAATCAAAACAACAGAAAAAAAGGAGAAAAAAATAACAAAGCATCCAAGAACTGTGAGATAATATAAAAGAATTTAATATCTGTACAATTTTTAAAAGATATTATTTATTTATTTTTTTACAGAGGGGAAGGGAGGGAAAACGAGAGGGAGAGAAACATTAGTATGTGGTTGCCTCTCATGTGGCCCCTACTAGGGACCTGGCAGGCAACCCAGGCATGTACCCTGACTGGGAATCGAACTGGCACCCCTTTGGTTCTCAGCCTGCATTCAATCCACTAAGCTATGCCAGCCAGGGCAATATCTGTACAATTCTGAATTCCAAAAAAGAGAGAAAGCAGGACAGAGAAATATTTGATGAAGTAATGGCCATTAATAAAATTAATGAGACCATTACATGTTTAAGAAACTTGAAAAGTATCAAACAAAACAATTGTCAAACACACACAGGGTCATATCACATTGAAACTGTTTTACAGGAAAGACAAAGAAAAAAGCGTTCTAGTAGTCCAGATAAACACAAAACAAAACACCTAATTTTATGAGAGGAACAAAGGGGCGAAAGAAAACAGACTTCTTATCAAAAAGTATATACGCAAGAACATAATGGAATGACATTTTTTACATATTAAAAGAATCAACAAAATAAAATTGTGAAACCAATATTCTATACCCAGTGTAAATATATTCCCAAAATAAAAACAAAATAAAGGCTCCTTCAGGTAATTGAACATTGAGAACATTAATTGGCAATATACCTGTAGTTCATTAAGTGTTAAAGAAAAGACATCAAGAAGAAGAATTATATGTACAAAATTTAAATCAATTTTTTTTCTACACAGACACACACCAAAAATAGAGTCCTGGATATGAAATAAAGCTAAATGTCAAATTTATTTTTCTTATCTTTAATGATACTAAATGATAATTGTCTAAATTGGAAGTAGTAGCAATATATTGTATGTTTGTAACCTATCTAAATATTAAATGTATGGCAAAGAAATGGAGGAGGGAGGTGGGAGTGAACTGCTCTAGGCTACTTAGCCAACAAAAAAGCATTAGAACTAAAAATTGAGTTTGGTAAGATTGTAGGATAAAAGCAAGTCATTATTTATATATATGTGCACTAGGAATGAATAATTGGCTGTGGAATTTTTAAAAAATAATATTTATGATAACACTCAAAAAAGGAGTTATAGGTGTTAAAACTTTGGTGTTGATTTTATTGCCTTATAACTCCTATAATGGAGGTACAGTCATGCCCAAATCTCTCCTGGGTGTATGTTAATTTTGCTTTTAACATAAGGCCAAAAATGGTTTTCTTCTGAATTTTTGCTTAAGGATGTAGAAAATTAAACTTTAATGGCACCCCCCCAAAAAAAACCTAGAATAATCACACACTAGGGAAAATTGGGAACTTAAATGTTTTAGGTGTTTCAGAAAAACCTAGTAATCTGAACTTTCACATACTCATTTGTATACCATATGAGTTTTAGGACTCTTTGAGGTTCACTTATTCTATGTACTGAACTCTAAAAGCAGGATGCACATATTTTTGAAATATCAAATGCATAGTCTTGGAATGGTTTATGAAGTACAAAATGCATTTAATGAACTGAAATGATTCAAGGAGAACATATTACATTCAGAACACATCGCCATACTATGGGCATCTAAAGAGAGGAGGTGGGTACAATGCTGTGAAGAAAAGCAATTCCGTTCTCAGTAGGTTATCACAGCGCATTTTCAGAAGTTTCTAATTGAAGGCATGCTTCATTTGCTTTGGCTATTAAAAAAAACAACTACATTCTCTCATGATTATGTCTGCAAATGACCTCATAAAATGTACTCTAGCAAACACACCCGCACACTTGCAAACATGCAAATACATGCACGTAGACACAAACATTTTACATTTCACTGAGAAATTATTTTCATTTAGATTACTTCTTATACCTTGTGTGTTCTCCTGAGATCTATAAAAAAGAAGTTAAATATTAATATAAATTAATTTAAATGTATTGAAACATTATTAAATAACCCTACATATGGATTTATTCAATTTAATTTTAAAATAGGAGAATGTCAGAAAGGATAACCTAAATTGTGTATTCCATAACTTTTTTTTTACCGATCATTCAACAGCTTTTTAAAAGTGTTTTGCTTTGTTTATATTTTCTCGAAAACATCAACACACACACAGAAACGAATAAAGTATATTCACTATGTTCAATATTTCATATCTTTAGTTCATTTTTTAAAATTTTATTGTTGTTCAAGTACCGTTGTCTGCATTTCCCACCCCCCGCTACTCCCTCCCACGCCAGCCATCCCCACCTCTCTCCCCTGATCCCACCCACCCTTGGTTTTGTCCATGTGCCCTTTAGGGAACAAAGGGTACTTTATACTGTGCTCAGTATTCTCAAAATAGTTGCACAGATTATCATTATAATTATGGAAAAATAAATGACCAAATTGGGAATTGAATATCAGTAGTGCCTTCAAGAAGAAAGTCAGTCACTAATGGTACTCAGGTTCTTCTCCCTAAGCAGACGAGACTGGAGATCACTGGACACTAAAGTAACCTAGCCCGGAAAGCCATTCTCATTCACACCATTGTGTGCTTGAAACCCGTGAACACCTCCTCCTAACAAAGTCTACTCTAAAAATCCAGCCCACTTTGACATGTGACAATTTGCTTCAAAAATTAGGGATTACCTCAGGCTTTATTACCAAAAAGCTATGTATCAAAACATTGGATCTGCCACTTAGTAAGTTTGTAACTGTGGACAAATGATCCAGTCCTGGGAGCCTCAGGTTCTTCAGGAATAAAATTACAAAGCCACTGAATGTGGAATAGTGAAAATGCTAATAGCATTGTTCTTGGTCCATAGTAAGACCTAGCCAATGGTAAATATAATTGTTATTACAGTGGAAATAGGACAGATTTGAAAAGAGTGAGGAAGACAACTTGATTAGAACATAGGTTTCATTTGTGTGCTACAAAAATTTATAGTTTACAAATTATTACTAATGCAATTAAAATAGAGAGTTCTCCAAAATTAAGCCCCCAAATCTTCCAGGTCCTTAATAACTACATGCAATGAGCATGCTTATATTACCTAGGCATTATATATTATCATGATATGTCTGGAAAGAGAGAGATGGGCATTTTAGAGCTACAACACATTCAACTAATAATAGTATAGCTTTAGGCTCAGACATTCATTATTCTCACATCTGAGCCTTACTTTGCAAGTAGAACCAGGCAGGGTGAGGTTCTATCCTCCTCAAGATCTTTCGAATGATCCAGGGCAAGAGGGAAAGGAGAATGCACATCGTACATGAAGTGATGCCCAAAGTGAGCTTTTCAACTGAAATCTAAGACAGCCATGGTCTACATCGACTCTAAATTGGTCACTTATTTGTTCAGTTGTCCAATAACTAGTAATTGAGTACACACTATGCTACTGGCACCATGCTTGACAGAATTTGGAGATTACTGAATAATACAGAAGGGGCTTCTGCCTTCATGGAAGAACATGTATCTGCAGAAATACATTATTTTGCTGAAATTATTTCATTTACTTATTTCTCTAGTGACTAGTGTTCTAAGCAATAAATAGATAAATAATTTTAGAAAATCATGAAGACGATGAAGAAAATGAAGCAGGCAGGAAGATGTCTTGGGTGGTCAGGATTAAGTGGAGACAATGGATCAAAAACCTGTATGAAGTGAGTAAAAATAATGAAATCTTACTGTTTGCAACAGCATGGATAGACCTAGGGGCTATTATACTAAGTGAAATAAGTCAGACAGAGAAAAAGAAATACCATGTGTTGTCATTTATATGTCAAACCTAAAGAACAAAATAAACCCCCCAAATAGAAACAGACGGAGAGCTACAGCACAGAATGATGGTCACCGGGGGGGGGGGGGGGGGGGGGGGGGGGGGGGGGGGGGGGGGGGGGGGGGGGGGGGGGGGGGGGGGGGGGAGAAGGGTTGGTGGGGGTCAGGTGTGAAATGTGAAGGGATTAAGAGATACTAGTTGGAAGATGGAAAATAGTCACAGGGATATGGAGTGCAGCAAGGAGAATATAGTCAGTAAAATTGCAATTATGTATGATATCAGACAGGTACTTACAATATCAGGGGATCACTGTGTAAAGTATATGATTGCCTAGACACTACCCTGCACAATTTTCATTATTTTGGCCCACAACTATAATGGAAAATGAAATAATTTGGGCATATATTATGGAGCATGGTTCTTATAATGCATTCAATTGGGGGATTAAAATGCCATTCATAAGCAGAGGTTGTGACCTTAATATATCTATATCTACCACACACACATACACACGATTGGATGTTCAAAGTGTGAATGGGAAAATCAGACACCTTATAGCCGTATCGCACCTCTAGGATATAAGTTAGAAATAATGAAATGTCACTAGGTGTAGTTCTAAAATATATTTGTACAAGAAACAGCACTCAAAAGGAAGTTCATCATCTGTATGAGGAATGTCATATAAGACAGCAGTGAAAATGCCAGTTTAGAGGTTAGAAATTCTTGGGAATAAACAGAAATCATTTTACATATAATTTTGCAAGATGCTGCTGCTACACCAACTAACAAGCAGGAATTCCTGAGAAACATTAGTGTTTATCATGGAAAAGAGTAGCTGTGGTCAGACAATAGATCAGAGTGGATCAGGCCTTACAGAAACCGGTCATTATAGTAGGCAAGGCTGACTTAGAAATTGTAAAATTCGTTGTATGCAACCTGCAGGGCTGTTTTTTTTTTCTGCCCTTTAGGGTGACTCTCACTGAATTCTATTTGCATCAGGGAGTTTACCTTACCCTCTCCTCAGGTCCCTGATAGTGTTGGTGGTGATCTTCCACTGATCACAGCTGGAGGAAAAGAAGACATAGTATCTTTGGCCCCATTATTCTAGCACTCATAAAGACAGTATGTTCCCAGGGACCTTGCCTTGCTAGCCTCTGCCAAACCATACCAGCATAACTATGATGAGGCTACTTGATGTTCCTGAATGGAGAATCATGTGGATCTCTAGCCTGTAGTACTGTGTAAGAGAAGAAAGTGTAGTAACTCTCTCGACACTGCCTTGTATAGCATGAAGTTATTATGTGGAAGCAAACTCCCTCTCAAAATTTTACATCCAGACCTTCACCTCCTCTGTCCTTCTGCCCATACTCTTCTCAATATTTTTAAATCAGCTGCATTCATCTCTACCTTCGGCATACTATCCTTCTCTATCCAATGACTATATATTATATATTTTGTCTGTTGGTTCTTTGAACATCATGACTTGGAACAGAACCTCAGCCTTAAACTAATGAGGTCCCCGTGTTCCAACTGGCAGACTTTCTCAGGGAAGATGGGGGATGCTTCCACTTTTGTTCAATCTTTCCTCTGGATGCAGCCGTGCCTGTTTTCTTTGTAGATCAATGCAGCTCTCAAAGACACATTTTTTCCTCATCGTAGCAGTATGCCTTTTCAATGGACATATTTTTGCTTTTCTTTCTTATAATACATTAGAAACTGTTTTAACTGCAAATGACTTTCTTTTTGGTATCCAACGTGACATCGGTGCCAGAGATTATTTAATCTGATGCAACGGGGTTATCAACCTTGGTAATGTGACTTAGAAAAAAATATAATAAACAGGGACTTCCGCCAAGATGGCAGCGTCGGTGGTCGCACTCGCTGCCCGAACATCCAGAGTGTCTAAACAACGAACGCAGTAGCGAAAAATTAAACAACCAGAATGGTCAGAATCTAACTGAAGGGAAGTCTGACACCCAGGAGATAGGAGAAGACGAACATCCAGGCCGGTAAGCGGGGCAGAACCAGGCAGAGGAGCGGAGTGAGCAGCAGCTCTCACAGAGGGACTCCCGCCGCCGGTGCCTGAACAGGGCGTGGCCCCGAACAACAGGTGAATCCCGCAAGCCGGCAACGCTGCCGGAGAGAGGCCAGGGCTGAGCCAGCAGAACCCAGTCTGGCAGAAAAGGCGGTGGGGAACTGGGGAGCGGAGGAGTGACGGAAGCCCGCGGTGATCGGAGGCCGCCATTGCTTCCTCCCAGGCCCCGCCCCCAGAGGCAAAGTCATCCAAAAAGAGACCCAGGTCGCAGGCACCTGCCAGCTGACAAGTGCACCGAGATAAAAAGAATGAAAATGGCCAAAATGAAAGATCAGAACAAATTACAACTAACGGATGACGACATAGTCAACCTATCAGATGCGCAATTTAAAATGCTTGTAATCAAATTGTTAACAAAACTCAAAGATAGGTGGATGCAAATAGTTGAACAGATGAAGAATACAATAAGGATAATGGAGGAAGATTTACAGGGAACCAACAGGAAAAAAAAGGATGTTGGATCTCAAACCAATGGGATGGACCAGAAGGAAGAAATAAGAATTCAAAAAAATGAGGAGGGTCTCAGGAACCTCAGAGACATTTGTAAACGACCCAACATCCGGATCATAGGGCTGCCAGAAGGACAAGAGGAACACCAAGAAATTGAACGTATTTTTGAACAGATAATGAAGGACAACTTCCCAGATCTGGCAAAGGAAATAGGCTTCCTGGAAGTCCAAGAAGCTCAGAGAACCCCAAAGAAGTGGGACCCAAAGAGGAACACACCAAGGCACATCATAATTACATTACCCAAGGTCAAGAATAAGGAAAGAATCTTACAAGCAGCAAGAGAAAAAGAGACAGTTACCTACAAAGGAATCCCCATAAGACTGTCAGCGGATTTCTCTAAGGAGACCTTCCAAGCAAGAAGGGGCTGGAGAGAGATATTTCAAATCACGAAAAGCAAGGGACTACAACCAAGAATAATCTATCCAGCAAAACTTTCATTTAGAATGGAAGGGCAGATAAAGTGCTTCTCAGATAAGGTCAAGTTCAAGGAGTACATCATCATGCAGCCTCTACTTTATGAAATGTTAAAAAGTTTCGTATGAGGACTCAGGAGAGAAGGCACCGAGGCCAGATCAGCTACCGGGGAATTCAGATCAGTCACAGCCAAGACGCTTCTGAGGTAAGCAAGCAAATACAACCAGAGAAACAAAATAGAACCAGAGACATTGAAGTTTAGAACATTCTGGCAGTAACCAGAGGGGAGGGGGAAAGGGAGAAGGGGGACAAGGGTATTCAGGAACTGCAATGAAGGACACATGGACAAAACCAAGGGGGAGGGGGGAAGCAAGGGAGGGAGGTGGGTTTGCCTGGGGTGGGGTTGGGGGGAGGGTAAATGCGGACAACTGTAATTGAACAACAATAAAATAATTAAAAAATATTATAAACATAAGTAAATACTCATGGCACAGGGCATAGATATCTAAAATGACAATAAAAGCACTAAATAATCAAAAACTAAATTCATATTTTTATTACATTTAATCTTTATATTTTAAATTTTATAAAGTTACTTATAATGGTATGGAAACTAATTTTTAGAACTAACTTTACTATGCATTATTTTGTTGGCTATGATGTAGCACACTAAATATAAACATATATGAGACCTGAAATCACATTTTTTTAATTAAATACATTCTATTAGATTATGCATGACTTGGAAAGGTCTACCATGGTCAATTTAAATCTCCATTTTCTCCTTCTTTTAGAAAGTACCCAAGAATTTTAGCTGAATACATGGCTATACCAAAGAAAGCAATAACTCCCCAACTTCTCTTACACATACTTGTATTTAAGTGCATAAGTTACGGAAATTGTGTGCAGAAGTTTCATGCTCCATTTGTGAAAAATGCTCTTGTATAGAGGGTGCATGCTCTCCTTTGGTCTAACCACATTCTTGCTGGACGGGAAATGTGTGTGATGGGTAAAACTATAATTGTCATCTCAGGTTATGATGAGTACTCCAAGGGTTATAACAGAGCTAGAAGTGAGATAAGTCCACCTACAGTGTGCAACTGCTCCACTAAGAACAGACTTTCCAAACTACGATAGAAATGATAAAATTCTGTCTCTGGCAAAATGTAATCTACTTTGCAATTTTTTCATAACCTTACTAATGTTTTTATTGTTATTTCCATTTTATGAAATTTAGTGTGATGACATTGGTTAATAAAATTGTATAGATTTCCAGTATACAATTCTATGATACAGCATTGTGTGCATCATGTGCCCACCACCCAAAGTCAAATATTCTGTTACCATATATTTGATCCCTTTAGTCTTTATGATACTTTTTAAAAAATAAGATATGAATTATGAGCACCATGTGCCTACCTGCCTTCTTTGTTCATAAGTTAAACAGTTAAAAAGATCCTTTTTGAAACATGTATTCTTATTCTAAGAACCGGTTACTCAATAAATTCATGGTTTTATTACTTCTGAAATATAGAATTTTGATAGGCAATGTAAAAGCAAGCAGTACAAAGTATTTTGGCTTTTCAGGAAGGCAGCTTTGTCTTATTGGAAGGGCAACCTCACTAGCTGTGCACTGCTAGCTGATTATATAGCTTCTTTGAGCCATGGTTTCCTCATTAGAATGAAGATAATATCATTTACTTTACAATATCATTATGAAAGTTAAATATGATATACAATGCAAAGCTATTGATAAAGCACCAGGCATCAAGATTGTATTTAAAAATTGCCAGTTGTTATTATTATAATGTTAACAATGATGATCCATACATAGGATAAGACTATATTTAAGCCCTGGCTGGTGTGACTCAGTGGATTGAGTGATGGCTTATGAATCAAAGAGTTGCCCATACGATTCCCAGTCAGGGCACATACCTGGGTTGAAGGCCAGCTCCCCAGTAGGGGGCGTGCAAGAGGAAACCACGTAGTGATGTTTCTTTCCCTCTTCCTCCCACTCTTCCCCCTCTAGAAATAAATAAATAAAACGTTTAAAAAATACTATATTCGAAATGGACTACACATTTTAAGTCATATCTCACATTAATTTAATTAGGTATTTGCTTAGGTAACCTTCAAAACAGAATAAAAATGGGTACTTTGCTCTACGTATCAAAATTACTCCATTTTATTTCAAAGAAAACTTTAGTAGTAGTAGAGATTTGTACAATAAAATATAATCTAGCCTCAGTGAGAAATTATTTGCACTCCAAGTTTCTGCAGAACCTCATTTTAAAATTTAATGGGTCAGGATGATTTAGTGGTTTTGATATAATTTAGCAATACCAGATATTCTAGGTTTCCCCACCTAGAACTAGATTGTACACACAGTGAAATATTTATAAAAAATAACCTATTACCTGGAATTCATATAACAATTGGCATGTTCACATCCATTTCTAAATTTTAAAATTTACAATTAATTACATGATTTTTTAAACAAACTTTACTACATTAGTAATATCTGAAAATTGCTTCATATTTATGAACACATTTACTAATCCCAGGCAATCACGGCTACCAATGGAACAACATATGCAGCTTGATGACACCATTTGCTAAAAATGATAAAAGAACCCCTACTGAACATTTTTAAGTGGGATACCTCTCTTCAGTTTGCATAATGGCTTCCCAGATGAAATAGCATAGCAAGAAGCAGAAATGACTCACTAGTAATGCTTGACTTATTCCAATTGCTTGTAAATTAAAAGCAGCTGTGGACAGTCGGAGGCTCGTCTACCCTTAAATAACACATTAGTAACATGGATAAAGACTTTACCCCTTGCTTTGATATAAAATATTAAGAATCACAAAAAGATAAGCAAAAGGCTGATAAATGTTACCAAGCATTTTCAGTGAGATGTTATTTTTTAGATATATCTTAAATATTTTCAATCATTTTATGTCATTCTGTTTGTTTGTAACCCTTTTTAAACCACTTTTAAAGCATTGCAAATATCACACAAATCCAAGCTTCTTTTTGTATTAATTACAGATGACTTGAACTATGGTTAATATAGGTAGCATTAAATAATTATATAACAATAGAGGATATTTGCATATCATTTTGTGTAATATTTTCAGAAGGCAAGTCTTAGAAAATATGCTTTTATCATTTTAAACAATAATATATAATAGTTGTTTGTATTATTATTGTTAATATTTTTGAGAATCTGCTTCTATTTTTTGGTAGGGTGTGCATATTGACATTATTAATAAAATTCACAGTTTAGTGAAATTCTAACATTGTAGACAGATCCAATGTTGCTCTGTTTCTAGAATGTAAGGTAGAAATAGAGGATGGCATTTCGCAAACTAAAACTAGAGAACATTTTTCAAGGGATTAATAGTATTAGCAAGTTGTATGACTAAGTAATTAGTGCTCATAGACAAAAAGTACAATTTCCCATCTGTTAACATTGTTCTTTTCAATTGCTAAATATATACACATGAAAAATGTAACTTCCTCTGGAACTTTTTTTTAAACTTAGAATATGTATGCCATGAAAATTTAGTATTCCTGGAGGAGAAAGGGTACATGGTAATCAATAAAGAGCCTGTCAGCTGTTCACTGACTTTGTTTGATTTTTGAACAGGTAGAATTATAGGGGCTGAATTGGATGATACTTAGGTATTGTAGCTACAGCTAATTATCTACCAACTAACCAGCTTTCAGACAGTGGAAAATTTCTTTAAGATTTTATAGGAGTATGACATGACAACCTAAATTTAAAAAAATAAGAGTCAATAATGGAATTTAAAATTTTCAAACACCCAATTTAAAAAAGAGATTATTCTTTTCAGAAAGCTGTATTAACAAACTAAAACAAAGAATCTTTGCATTGTTGAGGGGGGCAGACTGTGTCAATTCATATTAGCATTTCTAAAGTTTACTCAAGATGTAATTGAAAATATGTGTACCTACATATAAACATAGTTACATAATCATAATATTTATCTGTACATGATATATGTGAATATATGCATATATATGCATTATGCATATGCCTTTGATTAATTTTAAGTAAGAAAATAAATTATTTTACATGTTTTGTCCATCATACTTTCACATCCTGCAATTTATGGTAGGTCAGAAATGAAAGGCAGAAAAAGCCTTTGAAAGAATAATTGGTTTATTCTTTATATGTTTATTCTTTATACTTCTAAAATCTCTTTTTGTCCACATCTCCTGATCTCAATTAACACCTCATTGCTAACATATACCAAGTATATGTGTGCTTGTGCATGTGTGTCTTCTTTACTTCTATCTCATATTTCATACTGTATACTGAACATTTTAAATCTGCAGACTTGTTACCACCTCAAACAAGGTATCTATTTTTTTCTAAGTTCCCTTTCTTTTCTCTTTTAGCGAAGGATCACTATTCTACCAGTTGATCTGGCTCAAACTTTGGCAACCATGTTTAACATTTTATTTTTTGATAGAAGTATAGCATATACACACATAATTGTACAACTTTATTAATTAACCCAAGGTAAAAAGATCATGCGATTATCACCCAGGTCAACAAACTATTAGAAGGGAGTGGATTAGGAGACTGAGTGAAAAAAGTGAAGGGATTACGCAAAAAAAAAAAAAAAAAGAAAGAAAAAGTGACAAAAATACACAAAACAAAAACTGATTGAACTAAAAAGAAAAATTAACAAATTGACTACTTTAGTTAGATACTATAATATCCCTGTGCCAGTCATTGACAGATCATTGGTAGCAAGCCAGTAAGAATACAATTGACCTGATCATCACAATCAATCAATGTTTATAACATATTTATAAAATACTTTACCTATCACCAGCAAAATTCAAATCCTTCTAAGGGCACATCAAACATTCACCATAATAAATCACATTTTCAACCACAAAACCTAGCTGATTTGAATTTAAAGTTACAGAAATCATACGCAATATGATCTCAAAATGGAACAGAATTAAACTACTAAACTGGTTTCTAGCTTACTAGAAACCATTAAAATGAAGTAACTAAAAAATCCCATATGTAGAAATTAAACAACAAAGAAAAAGCCTCAAGATGAATGTATTGCATATATTGGAAAAACAAATATCTAAAATCAATAACCTAAGTCCCCACCTTGAAAAACTAGAGAAAGGAGAGCTAAATAAAAAAGAACAAATACAGAACTTTAATAAATATTCAACAATCATAACATAAGCTAAAATAGTAGAAACACTATCACTTGTGTTGGTTAGGATGTAAAGTAAGAGGAACTCACACATACCTCTGGTTGTGTGTACAATCATATTTGAAAACTTAATATGTATATACCCTAAAAACACAGATTCTTGTGTTTTATACAGGGATGGTGTGCAAGAATATTCAGAGTTGTTCACATATCTTTAAAAAATAAAAATATAAGTATCCCACAAGTTTAGAGTGAATAATATATAGTTTGAGGTATAATAGGAAAAATGAGTTTTATTTGCATTCAAATTTTATAAAGTGCGACTATGCTCATCAAAATGGAGAAGCTCAAAACAAAACCTAATAAAATAATACCACAGTAAAATTTTAAATGGATTTTAAAAATGTTTAAAAGTTGGAAAAATAAATATTGGTACTTATGCCTACATGACACGGGGTAGATCGGACCTGCCGATACCCGTGGGTGACCGTGACCCAATGCATGTATGAATTTCATACCGAGACACGCGGGGAAAGAGAGACTGGGGCCACGTGGCTGATTCCTTCCATCTCAGGAAAAAGCCTCGTGGCTTGCCCAGCCAGGGTTTTTATCAGGGGCCAATTTACATTGGATTGATTATTCATAAGATTATGCAGAACAGGTAGGATTACTCATAGCAAGGCATTGGATGTAAATTCAGATCCGGTGGCAGACAGGACCAGGTTAAAGTAATATTCAGGGGTCAGCAAGCCAGAATTTTTTAAGATACATCTTTGCCAAATTCCTATTAGAGAATTCCCATCCCACAGACATGATCCACACTTGCTCACACAGGAATCACACGGAGCTGTGCTCAAAACGTGTAAATTCTCAGGACTGCATGTTTACATGCGTGTGGAAATCACTGCCACACCTACATATATATGTGACAAAACTATTAAAAGAACAAAATAACTACTTCACGCAAAAATCAGCAGCATTCCAATGGAGAAGGGAGTGGGCAGTCAGAGTGCTGGCAGTATGATGATGGCCTCCCTCCTATGTTAGATCACAGAAATACAAGGCTTTGCTTATTTTTATTTCAAAAATACATTTCCATTGTATGCAACAGTCAGACATTTGCTAAATTCCCAAGAAAAATTATTTTAAAATAGTTGTAAGCTATAACCTCAATAATGAAACATAAGTTTTCCATTTTTTGAAAACCTAATGGATAAGCTAAACTGGGAAAAAGGAGCCTGTAACTTTTGGAATAAATAGGAACAATGGGTAAGAGTTAAGACTGTGAAATATCCATTTAAGCATATAAATAACATTATCAATATGGCTTTCCCTTTTCTTTTTTATTCTTTGATTTTTTTACCCTTCCATTTGATTGGGAGGTAAAAGAGCCTGGCCGACAATTAATTGGAAAAATTCAATTCATTCCATTGAGCCCAAAGTACTTTAGTATTTAAGTAGTTTAATGCATTTTGTGTAACTTTATAAATATCTAAAGTACTTTATAAAGCTCAATTAGTGTCATAGTTATAAATTATTAAGTATTAAAACTATTATTTGATGTATTCTTAGATAAGTTTTTCTTCAAAGTTATATCCATTTAAACTTTCAGCTAATGACATGAAAATGAAGTAAAGTTTAGACTTAACTGCAAATATTATGTAAAGTGAGAATTTGAGAAATTCTTATTTTTATTATTTAAAAAATTCTTTTATGTGAGCTTGGGAGAAAATCGAATCAAAGTGCTGTATAATTCAAATCAAAAATATTTCTTCTTTACCATCCAAAGTCAAATCTCATTCTGTCACCATATATTTGACCCCTCTACCCTCTAATACATTCCCCACTCCATATCTCCTCTAGTAATTATATATATAATAGATATAATTTTATTTATATAACCAGAGAGGTAATAATATAATAAAAATTGCCTTAATTCTGCCCCAGCTGGTGTGGCTTAGTGGATTGAGGTGCTGGTCTATGAACCAAAGGGTCGCAGGTTGGATTCCCAGTCAGGGCACATGCCTGGGTTGCAGGGCAGGTCCCCAGTAGGGGGCGTGGAGAGGCAACCACACATTGATGTTTCTCTCCCTTTCTTTCTCCCTCCCTTCCCTTCTCTAAAAATAAATAAAGTCTTTTAAAAAATTGCCTTAATTCAGATTATATTTGTAAGTACGAGATTTTGAAAATTATAACATATACATCAGAAAAATCATAAAATCTCATCAAAACATTTTCAGATATTCATGTATTTTATTCTTATTAAATGTTTCTTTAAAAAAAGATTTAATTTGTTTGTTTTTAGAGAGAATAGAAGGGATGGAGAAAGAGAGGGAAACATCAATGGGGTACCTCTCCTACATACCTTGACTGGGAACAAAACCCACAACCCAGGCATGTGCCCTGACCTAGAATCGAACCAGTGACCTTTCGCCTTTTTGGGTGATGCCCAACCAACTGAGCAACACTAGCTACATCTCCTTAGTAAATGTTTCTGTAAAGGATCACATTGTATTTTAGGTTTTATGGTCCGTTGGTCTTTGCTGGAACTATTCAACTCTGCTCAACTGTGTTTATGTGTAGCCATAGACAACACATAAACTAATGGGCATGGCTGCTTTTCAATATGACCTTATTCACAATAACAGGTAGGGTCTTTGCAGTCTTTAGTTTCCCAAATTCTGATGTAGACTTTAATTAGCAGATGCAGTCTTTCACAAATTATAAAAAGGATAAAGTCTGTGTGTCTACGTTCAAAGTTTGTTCATTTTCTTTATTCACTCTTTTTAGAGTTTTCCCTCAAAATCATTTTGCTTTATTTTCTAAACAATTTTCTGCCTTAGATCATATTAATTCTCCTGCTGATTTCTTACTTTATTAGCTTCCAATTCAATGTCCCTGAATTCAGGTATATTCCTCTTCTAGACATTCTCCTTATTTCAGCCAGAGAAATATTTTCAAACAATGGTGTTTCATTGTTCTTACAACAATGTGTTCTGTTAAAATCATCACCATCACCACCATCATCCTCCTCCTCCTCATCAGCATCAAATGCAACACTCATGTAATCCTTTAATATTAATATAAAAGTTATACTTTGTTAGAAGCTTAAAATTAAATACCTAAAGAATTATAAATATTTAATGAATAAAAATTTAATATCTACTAATGCATTCCATATTACATAAGTCATTTCATTTATCAACAAATTTATATTTTCTCATAAAACAAAACACAGAAGGGTTGCTGAAAAGATACACCATCAATTAACTCTGGCCTCCGCATAATACATACTCTGGGATCACTTCATGTTACTACTATCATTGATAATTTATGATATCCTAAGAAAATGATAGTTAACTCAATATATTTTAGGATAATAAACTTTAAGATTTTTAAAGAAAATTTACCAATTATTTATCTCATATTTTTATATATTTTGGTCAATCATCTTTTTAGAATGAGGAAATAAATTATTAAATTTCACAACTAAGTACCATCACTTCCTCCCCTCTATTTTTTCCTTTAGTGCCTGGGAAACAGAACTTTATAAATAAATCACAAAAGAATATGTGTAGGAGCTTCTAACTTAAAACTATATCATGAAAACACATTTTCTTTTTCATATAGTGAAGGCAAAGATTTCACCACTAAATATTTCAGAGGACCCGTACTCACAAGACTCCAAAGAGCATACTTATGTGAAGCTTTTACTTAAGGGCAAAAGACATGTGAGGCAAGAAAAACAGCATTCACGCAAGCAATGGGGGTCAGAGAGATATCAGGGTGCCAGCTCCCCAGGTCCTGATTTACACATAGACTGAGCCACATGAGGCATCTTAGTTCAGGAGAGTTCAAGGCAGAATTTCCCAATAGGTGTGTTTTTTGGCCCTTGGGATCACCAAGGGAACTTTGAGAGAGCTCATCAATAGTTAAAGACAATTAGCTGGGGTCTCAAGGGGTAGGAGACAGTTTTCTTAGTCTAGTTGTATATCAACTATACTCTTCACAGGTATATATGTATATCCTACATGGTGCTATAAAATGAAAATTTTATTGTTTTATTTTTATTTGGTTATTAAACTCTGCATTGGTTTCCTTACATTAATAACTAATAATTTACTAAAAGCAAGGTTTACTCATGCCATTAAATACTTAGTTTTGGAAAAAGATTTTGAAATGGTGATATTTTTCTGAGGAAAATTAGAAATGGAGAAATGTTAGTCAAAGTGTACAAAGTTTCAGTTATGCAAGATAAACAAGTCCTAAAAAACTCCCGAAAGCATAGTGCCTGTGGTTAACAACACTGTGTTGTATGTTTTAAAATTTCCTGAGAGATCTTAAGTGGTCCTATGACATCATCATCATCATCATCATCATCATCATCATCATCATCATCAAAAACAGTAAGAGATATCTGGAGGGGATGGATATGTTTATAACATATACTATAGTGATGGTTTCAAGGATGTATACTTACCTCCAAACTTATTAGGCTGTATACATTAAATATGTACAGTCAATTATACTTTTTTATGTCAATTATACTCAATTGTTTTTCAAACTGTAAAACATGTTTTTTTTCCAGTCCAGAAGGTTATAATTCTTGATAAATGATCCATCCAAGACAGGTGTTCATATTTAAAAAAGATTTGATATTCATTTGATGAAGATATGTCAGGAGTTGCCTAATCTTAGAACAAATTGTGTTTGCCAAAGGAGAAATATACTGCTTCATGTGACAAACTGGAGTTTAACTCTGATGATCCCATGAGTAATTTTGAAGTAATCTTGTCAAAATATTGCATTAATTTGGAAGTATAATGTATGTTGGATGCTAGAGTTGTTTAGAAAGTACTGCTATGTGTTGCTAGTTAACAAGATGTGGATTCTATTTTCTTTTAATTGAAGAAGTATTTGATTTGAATATCATTATAAGAATCTCTACTGAGCAATGCAACAAAATTCTACTGTCAGTCATTATATCAATAATACAATTATAAGAGCCTCCAATTATATTTTCTCAAAAATATATTTTATAACTGGCGTAACTGTGATGAATACCATACAGCCAATTTTAAGGATGTAAAATACATGGAATGTTCATTACTGTGAACATCCTGTAAATATTGCACATAAGTTTCCAGAATTTTTTGAAAATATTTTATTAATTTTAACTTAGGTCCATTTTAATAAAATTCATAATACTGAATTAAATCAGAGAAACAAGTTATAAAATATTATCCAATATTTTACAATATTAGTTAATATTTATTGAATAAAATATTATTAAATATTTCATAACCAGTAATCTATCAATTTTATATAGATACCAATGTAATCTGATTCATTTATTTGTGTTGTTAATAAATTTGTTTTGAATTTGTGCATATACTTGTACATATAGACACAGATCATTAATTCAATGATTTATAAGTTATCACAACATGAACATGCCAGTTTGCCAACATTAAGATAAACCTTTCCATCAATCACTAATCCCTCTTATGTTCCCTCCCAGTTACTACAAACTTTTTTCTCCTTACTTCTTACAATATAGAGTAATCTTTTTAATGTTATATAAATGTAATCATACAGTATTTCTTCTTTTGTGTCTTCATACTTTTACACAGTATTACATCTGTGATATTCATGCTCTTCTGGTATCTAATCATTTTAATCACTATATTTACTCTATTGTTAATCTATACCACCATTTATTAATCAGTATTACTACTGAGGGAAATAAACTTTTCTGCAGTTTTGGAATACTATGATAGTTTGCTATAAACATCTTGATACATGTCTTTACAGTTTATATATGCTCATACTTATTGACTATATACATAGTAGTGAAATTCTGGAAGTTAGAATATGCATATCTTCAAGTTATTAATAAATAGTTTCCAAAGTAGTTCTGCTTATTCACAATCACACTAGAAGAGCAAGAGTGTTCTAGGTGCCCCACATTTTTTTGCCAATAATATTTGGTAGTGTCAGTCATTCTACTGTTGACCTTTGTCAAGTGTAGTCCTTTGTCACTACGGTTTCGATCGATACGTGTCTGATGAATAATGAAGCTTGAGAATTTTTCTCAGTGACCACTTGGCATTTTAATATTTTTTTTCTATGAAATGTCAGTTCAAAACTTTGGGTCATTATTTTATTACTGTGAAAAATTAGTGCTTCATGAATTTTTTTGTATAATCTGAACATAACACTTTTGTTCTTTGTATGGATTACATACATCTTTTCCCATTCTATGGCTTCCCATTTCAATATTGGAATGCTGGTTTTGGGTAATGAAAGCTCAGGATAATCCATTTCAAGAATTATTTTTTCATTTTTCTAAAATATTAAATAAATGTTCTTAAATTTCATTATAAGGACTAATATTTCTTTTCTAAAAGAGATTAGGAAGAAACAAATATATGACTATTTAGGCTCCAAAGATGAGGTACCTTGAAGATGTTCACACGGATTTCAAAGTTGGGTTTCCATTTTAATGTTTTGTATGTGATTGGAAAAGACCCTCTCTTCACAACAAAAAATCTTTAAAAATATACCAGATATTGTAGTAATCTTCAAGAGTTTAAAATACTTAGATAAACGTGTGTTTTTACTTCAAATTTGTGAAATATCACATGAAATTGCTTTGAAGACTTTTGCATAATAAATCCTTAGATTTCATATGGTTTGTTATTTTTAGTATTTACTGTGTCTTTAAAGCATACTGGAAGTCTTAGAGTGACTGCCCTTATGTTACATGAGTCAAAATTAAAATATTTTAATTTGGAATAACATATAAAAGTTACAGAGTGAAGAATAATCGGGTAAGTAAAGGTATTTCTAGACAAATATAGTTAAGTATGCTTTTACTCCTTCCATAGCTGGAAATATTGATAACATTGCTCATGAAGTTTATTGGCTTGAGCTGATCAACACTGGTGAATATTTGTAGGCCTGACTATGGCTTGATTTTTATGACTTGCTTTTTCACATTAAAAAAAAAACAACATTTGATGATAGGAATTTGAAATTCTATTTATTTGATTTCTACTTGTATATTGGAGATTTTTTACCTCTTCAGGAAAAAGGAAATGTTTCTACTTAAAAATAAATTGTGCCCGGCTGGTGTAGCTCAGTGGATTGAGCGCGGGCTGGGAACCAGAGGGTCGTGGTTCGATTCCCAGTCAGGGCACATGCCTGGGTTGCAGGCCAGGTCCCCAGTGAGGGCCATGTGAGAGGCAACCATACATTGTTCTTTCTCCCTCCCTTCTCCTCTCTTTGAAAATAAATAAATAAAAATCTTAAAAAAAAATTATAAAAAAATAAATTATTTCTTTAAGATCACTAGTATTCTGAGGACTTAAATAGACTCTCCAGGGTGCATCTTAGTCCAGACTTATAAGTCCTATTTACCAGTTTCAGTTATACAGCTTAATGTTCAGACAATCATATACTCTTCAAAATTCTCACCTTATTATCCCAGGCATCCAACTGGCACCATACATGTTTACCACAGTTTCATTGACTATATCCCCCATGACATACTTTATATCCTGTGTCTATTTTGTTACTATACATTTGCATTTAATCTCTTCACCTTTTTTACCCAGTCTCCCAACACTCCCCTGCCAGCTACCATCAGTTTGTTCTCTGTATCTATGAGTGTGTTTCAGTTTTGTTTGTTTATTTTCTTCTTTAGATTCCACATATCAGTGAAATCATCTGATATTTGTGTTTCTCTGATTGATTTAGTTAATCTAACATAATACTCTTGAGACCCATCTGTGCTGTCCAAATGGTAAGATTTCAGTCTTTTTATGTCTGATAATATTCCATTGCATATATGAGCTACCATTTTTTTATTCATTCATCTATTGCTGGGCACTTGGGCTGCTTCTATAGCTTGGCTATTATAAATAACGCTGGATATATTGAACATAGGCGTGAATATATTCTTTCAAATTATTGTTTCAGATTTCTTCAGTTAAATACTAATTGAAAGGCTGGGTCATAGGGCACTTTCATTTTTAATTTTTTGAGGAACCCTCGTACTGGTTTCCACAGTGGCTCCACCAATCTGCACTCCCACCAACAGTGTATGAGGGTTTCCTTTTCTCCACATCCTCATCAACACTTGTTTGTTGATTTATTGATGATAGGATATTCTAACAGGTGTGAGGTGATATCTCATTGTGGTTTTAATCTGCACTTATTTGATGCAAATTAATCCAAGTCTTATTTCTTCTGAGGAAATAAATACTTCATCTAAATAAATTAAGATGAGTTGTTGCTCTCAGAAAATAATATAACTCAGTTATGTCATAGATTATATAGCTCAAACAAATGTTTCTTCCCTCTTACCAAATAGAGGCTCATTTTATTAGTTCAGTTTTCCACTGGAGATGTACAATACTATAATATATGATTGCACTTAATTGAACAATTATTTATTATTCTTTCTGTGTTGGAATATAAGGAAAATAGTATATTTAAATTTACTATTATATACACATATATTTATACACACTTACACTCATAGTATTTGTTTTATTACCATAAAAAGATAAAATACATGTCCCTGTGCTTAAGGAGTAATCTTTTATTAACTGCTATTTAGAATATTTAGAGGTTATTACATATTAAAAAGTCAATGTACTGACCAACTATGTATGTTTGTGCTAAAGCCCTGATCCAGAAATAGACATAAGAGCTAAAACAAGCAGTACATTTTGAGAGCAGGGTGTGAAACCTGGAAGGAAAGAGCTCAGGAACAAAAATGTTCTAAAAGGAGAAAGCGGTAGGTCAATAGGGAGATATTTTATTTGAGAGCCATTACAAGGTGATGTGGTTAGATTCAAGTTGAAACATCAGATCCTTTTGGAGTCCTGAAAAAGTCCTTCTCTTGTTTTTGTTATTCTCATGAATGTTTTTTCCATGAGAATGAGATGGTGTCAATCTAATTGAGTATCTTTTAACTAATCTTTGTTCTAATTACAATCAAAATGCACTTTTACATCACAATGTACTCATCCCTGATTATATCCTAATGCAGAATTTATTCAGATTAAAATAAATAATTTACTTTCACAATTTGTAAAAATTACTTCTGTCAAATACACCATATATATTATGAGAAAACATGCCTCTCAATCATCTTTCATGTCATATTGACTTCGAGAAATAGTTGGCATAAAACTTTTTCTCATTTGAATGTGTTAAAGATTACAGACAGTCAAGCTGTGTCTTTTTAATTTTATTTTATTTTGATTATAGAGATAGAGTAAGTGGGGGAGAAAAAGAGAGGAAACATCAATGTGAGACGGAGACACGTATTGGTTGCCTCCCATACATGCCCCAACCTTGGAACCAAACCCACAACCCAGTCATGTACACAGATTAGGAATTGAACTGGTGAACTTTTGTGGAATGACACCCAACCAACTGAGCTACACTGGCCAGGGCAAAGCTGAGTCTTTTAATGACATAGTTCATAGACAAAATATGTTATTACACACACGTTCATTACAAAATAATTTTTCAATAAAAATGTCTCAGATAAAACTGAATTAAATAACAAACATTACTATAAAATTTTACCATTATATAAACACATTTTAACTACATAATAAATGTCTTAAAATTATATGAAAATTATATACTCCTAAGTAAATCTCATGTGTGTTAAGGTCAATATATATCTGAAACATGTAATCTGTAATTTTTAAAGTATACCTGTAACATAATATCATATTTATTACACTTTACAGAGGTTATCAGCTAGAGTTGCTATAACAAAATGCCATAGATCAGGTGGCTTCAACAATAAATATTCATTTTCTACAATTCTGGAGGCTGGGAAGACAAAAATCAAAATACCTGAAGAATTGGTTTTGGGCGAGGATGTACTTCGTTGTTTATAGATGGCAACTTCTTCCTGTATCTATCCTCTTGTAGCACAGACAGCAAGCTCTGGTCTCCTCCTCATCTTCTCAGGACACTAATCATGTTGGTTCCCCATTTATGACAACATGGAAACCTAAGTGTATCACCAAAATCCTTACCTCCCAATACTGCCATGTTGAGAGTTAGAGCTTCAACGTGTGAATTTTATGGGAGACAAACATTTAATCCTTAACAGAGACTTTCTTTTCTATAAACATAATTTTCTGTGGATTACTATTTGTATTCTAAGATATACCACCGACTGGGGTCAGTAGCAGAAATGGAGAGAAGTTAAATGGTAAAAGTTTCAATTACGTAGGATGAATAAGTTCTGAAGATCTAATTACAGCATGGTGAATATAGTTAATAAAATTGTGTTGTATACTTAATATTTGCTAAGAGAGTTAATCATAAGTGTTCACACACACACATAAAAAACTATGTAAGGTAGTGGATATGTTAATTAACTTGATTTTGGTAATCATTTTACAATGTGTGCATATATCAAGACATCACACTATATATCTTAAATATATGCAATTTCTATTTTCTATACCTTGGAGAAGCTGGAAAAATTAATCCAATTAGAAAAAGAAGGAAGTGGACTTCTGGCCAAGATGGAGACGTGGGTAGATACACTTTGCCTCTGCCCACAATCAAAAGAAGGAGAATAACAAATTTAAAAACAAAAAATAACCAAAAATGCCAGAAAATCAAACTGTATGGAAGTCTGATAACCAAGGAGTTAAAGGAGAAACATTCATACAGACTCATAGGAGGGGCGGAGACAGGAAGCCAGGGTGGAGAGGACTTGTGGCAAGGTGGTGGCTGGCTGAGAGTTCCCACATTTGCAAGTGGATAAACTGGGAGGAATAACTGAGGAGTGAGACACCACACAGTCCAGGGTTCCAGCATGGGGAAATAAAGCCTCAAAACCTCTGACTGAAAAAAATCTGTGGGGGTTGCAATGGTGAGAGAAACTCCTAGTCTCACAGGAGAGTGTGTTGGAGAGACCCACAGAATCCTAGCACATACACAAACCCACCCAGTAATCAGCACCAGAATGTCCCAATTTGCTTATGAGTAGCAAAGGAAGTGACTGAAAGTCAGGCAAAAACTGAGCAAGTGGCACGGTTCCCTCTTAGACTCTTCCCCCACATATAGTGCCACAACAAAACAACATGGGTTGCCCCACCCTGACGATTACCTAAGGCTCTGTTCCTTACTACGAAAGAGGTGCACTGAGATTAAAAAAAAAAAAATATATATATATATATATATAGATAGATAGATATAGATATAGATATATAGATATAGATATATATATTTTATATATATATATATATATATATATATATATATCCCACATGAAAAAGTAGATCAAAGCTCCAAAAATAGAACTAAGCAATGAAGAGATAACCAACCTATCAGATGCAGAGTTCAAAACACTGGTAATCAGGATGCTCATGGAAATGGTTGAGTATGGTTGCAAAATAGAGGAAGAAGTAAAGGCTATGCAAAGTGAAATAAAGGGAAATGTATAGGGAACCAACAGTGACAGGAAGGAAACCAGGACTCAAATCAATGATTTGGAGCAGAAGAAAGAAATAAGCATTCAGCTAGAACAGAATGAAGAAACAAGAATTCAAAAAAATGAGCAGAGGCTTAGGAACCTCTGGCACAACTTTAAACATTGCAACATCCAAATCATAGGGGTGCCAGAAGGAGAAAAGGAAGAACAAGAAATTGAAAACTTATTTGAAAAAATAATGAAGAAGAATTTCCCCAATCTGGGAAAGGAAATAGACTTCCAGGAAGTCCAGGAAACTCAGAGAGTCCCAGAGAGTCCCAGAGAAGTAAGACCCAAGGAAGCACACACCAAGGCACATCATAATTACATTGCCCAAGATTAAAGATAAGGAGACAATCTTAAAAGCAGCAAGAGAAAGGAGATGGTTACCTACAAAAGAGTTCCCATAAGACTGTAAGCTGATTTCTCAAAAGAAAACTTACAGGCAAGAAGGGGCTGGAAAGAACTATTCAAAATGATGAAGAGCAAGGACCTATATCCCTTTAAGTGAGGTCTGGCCAGATGACTGAGATTTCCATTTGCTTTACTTCCAGGTCTTTATTATAAAATCACATTCTGGGACCAACTGGATGAGGATTTTTTTTTTTTTTTATTACACAGCTCTCTTTCTTCCTTAATTAATTGAATCAAAAAGACTTTAGGGCATTTTCCATTTCTTTTGGGGGGTGGGACTGAAGTGTGGATTATAAAGAACAATGCTTCCAATATTAAAGAAGAGTCAAATAGTAATTCATGATGTTTCTTGTTCCTTTGAGAACATTGATGTCATAGTAATAGTCAAAAAGCCTGTGAAAGACAATTTCTTTCAAGGAATGACTAGGCATGAGTCTTGGATTTGTTGAGGAAATATAATTTAAAACAAAATCTCTTCCAAACCCAGAAAACCCCTCAACGCAGGTAGAATAGAAAGAAAACTTTATTACTGAATAAGTGTCAAACCAGAATGTGATGTGCATAACAGGCAATCCACTGGGAAATTGCAAAAACAGAAAGAAATCTAACCATTTTATAAAGCCAAACAGATACAACCCATTATATAGATGTCAATATAAGAAACATCCACATCTGTAGAGAATTTTTGTGAGAATTTATTCAAGACAAACTGACAATATATGCTGGGAAGTAGGATCTCAAATAATCAGGAGGTTAACAGTTTTGAAACTTCTCTTTTATGCATTTGAAATTAAAGAGGGGACTTAAGGCCCTGGCTGGTGTAGCTCAGTGGATTGAGCGCGGGCTGGGAACCAAAAGGTCCCGGTTTGATTTCCAGTCAGGGCACATGCCTGGGTTGCGGGCCAGGTCCCCAGTGAGGGTCATGTGAGAGGCAACCACACATTGCTGTTTCTCTCCCTCTCTGTCTCCCTCCCTTCCTCTCTCTCTAAAAATAAATAAAAATAAAATCTTTAAAGAGGGGACTTAAGGAAGATTGGAGAAAACAAGGCAAGAATTGGATTACAATATAGTTAACAAGATATGTGCTCTCTTGTGGGTTAATACCCCTTTAAGTGGGTATTACTTTTGGTATTTCAACAATGTGTTACCTGGATGGATAAGAATGATGGAAAGGCTGGCTTAAAACCTTTCACTAAAGAGGTTATCAGCCCAGGGTGTGACTGCACATGAGGACCTGCCTAGTTAGGAATTTGTGACCAGATTTCCCTGTGAGGTACTTTCCATAGAAACCTTCTTTTTTGTTCACATAGATGCCTTCAAGATAAACAACACCTAACTAGTTCTAGGAAGAGGATATGAGAGGCTGTTAGTCATACATAGCCCATTCTAAATTCATTTGGTGCTTGGGGTATCTGTATATGTTAGCTAATTTGTTTTATCCAAAAGAAAAAATAAACTCATATTCTTATGACAGAAATTAGTTTTGCAACTTGAATGAGGCATCCTCTAAGGTTAGAATCCAACCCTCTTTCAGAATCTAGGAGATAGGGGTACAATTTTATTTGATGACATTTTAAATAAATTGTTCTCAAGTTCTTGAGAAAAAAATCCTGGGACCTTAAAGGAGACAAGAGGCTTACATAGCTTTTAACAAAAATGTGCATGCATTTCAAAGAGATAAAGAATTTACAAGTTTATAAATTAAATGCTTTAATATGAAGGACAGGGGTGTCATGACCCTTATTTGAAACATGGAAAAATTAAGCTGTTACTTTTTTAAATTTGTTTTGCTCTTACACATTCCTGGGCAAGACATGGATGGATTTGGATAGAGTGGTTGATGAATTGATAAAGGTGAACCGTGCACTGACAAAAGAGAGTTTTCCTTCTCCAACCCTATTGGTCAGTCACGGAAAAGAAAAGGTGAATTCTGACAGTCCCCCTCACAGTGCCGGGCAGGCGGGGGGAAGAGCAGCCACTGCAGGAATGGCGCAAAACTGCCCTGGGATCCTCTCACTATATAGAGTAAAAGCGCTAATCCGTGGGAGAATGACAACTGATGTTGTTGGCTTTAGTACGGTGTTGAAAATCCATTACAATTAAGAAAATAACAGAAAAATATAACAATGATCTGCATTATGAAGAAACAACAAGAAAAGTGCAGAGTTTAGACCTTCAGCCAGGGGAGGAGCCGGAGCATTAAGAAGGCCACATCAAGATCCAAGAACATGGTATATACTCAAAAGTCAGATTTAATTAGAATAAGAGGGAATGCCCACCTTTATCATATGAAAAACAAGTCAGTAAATAATGAGCAATGCTAGAGCCAGACCCCGTCAGATCTTAGCACATAAGGAAGATCTAGTGCTGAGGGTAGAGTAGACATTGAAAAAAAAATAGTCTGGCAAATCATCCTCTACTTTAAACACAGCAAATTAATATAGGAATTTAGGCCTGAAGTGTGCTGAAGATAACTATAGCAGAATCAAACCTCAAATCTAATTCAACTATTAATTAGATTAACTCAACCCTTTCACTTAAGTCCTACCTGAAGGAAGGACATGCTTATTTCAAGACATAAAGTATACTTATTACAATCTCTACTGTTCTTACACTAGCTGGATGACTATCAGTTCAAAAAATCATACATGTATGATCTCACCTTTAAGTAAAACCTAATCAACAAAACAAACAAGCCAGCAAAATATAACCAGAGGTATTGAAATTAAGAACAATCTTACAGTAACCAGAGGGGAGGTGGGAGCGGCTAATGGGGGTAAGGAGGGGAGTGTTTTCTGGGACAACTAAAAAGGACACATGGACAAAACCAAGGAGAAGTAGAAGCAAGGGAGAGAGGTGAGGATGACTAGGGTGGGGGATAAATGCAGACAACTGTACTCGAACAACAATAAAGTAAGTTTTAAAAAATCATACATATATAAAGGACAAGTAAAAGAACACATTTGTGAGAGACAAACAAATGATCAAAAGCAACTCAGATATGCAACATATGTTGGTATCAGACAGGGAAATTAAAATAACTATTATTTATATGATAAAGTCTCTAATGGAAAAGGTGGACCACATATAAAATTAATTGGTGATTTCAGGAAAGAGATAAAATGCATAATAAAGATTCCAATGGAAATATAAGAAATGGAAAATTTGATAACAGCGAGAAAACAGATGTCTTTAGTAGACTCATCAGGAGACTTGCACAGCTGAGAAAAAAATCAATAAATATGAAAAGAGGTCAATAGAAATTACCAAAACTGAAAAACAATAAGAAAACAAAACAAGAAATAAATAAGACAGAACACGCTAAAGAACGAGACAATCTCAAACCACCTAATTTATGTGTAATTTGAATCTCAGAAGGAGAAAAAGACAGTAAGATGCTGAACAAATTTGAGGAAATAATGACTAAAACTGTTTTCAAATTAATGACAGGCAGCAGACCTAAGAAGCTCAGAGAATACTGAACATGACAAATGCTAAAACAAACAAACAAACCAAACAAACTGATAGCTAGATAGTTAAATCCCAACTAAGTATATCATGCTCAAATAACTACAAATAAAAGACAAAATATAGGATTATTATTACCATAAGTTGTTTTTTTCTGTTCATCTTTCCTTTGTCCTTTCTTTTAAATTGTTGGAAGTATTAGTACTAAATACTGTGAAGAAAGTTAGCTACTAATGCTCTTTCTTGAGAATAATTCTAATTTTGGAAATGCTTGCCAAAGTATTTTTAACAAAATCCCAAATACTATACTGAACATTTAGTTTTGAATGATATGAGAGTGGAAGAATATGGATGGCAGTGCATTAAAGGGTACATATAGAACTCTAAGAAAGAAATTATGAGTAAGCACAACCAATCAGCAATTCTGAATTTATTCTGGTTTCCTGATTGAGGGTGACTTCTAGGTTGGCACTTCTCTTGTCCAATCAACAACAAACAAAGAAAACAATTTAATGAGGAGAAATATTAATTGATGAGCTGTATTTAGAGCCAGAACTATTTACCACTTTCATCATGGGTGGCATATTTTAACTAGACTTGATATGATTAACTAATAATAATTTTTCTTGCTACTTATTTATAATGTAAGTCAAATTTCACTTAGAGGCTAACTGGTATCCAAAATCTTCATTAAATATTTGAAATTCAAATACAATGTATCATTTTTTCAAACACTCATAAAAATGCTCCATGAGGAAATCCTTTGTCTCTGATTAACAGATATGGAATATTTCTATCTAATAAAATTCCCATTACAATAAATATCAGATACATAAGCTGCCCTTTAAGGTGTGTGCACTATAATCATGCACTAAAAAGTACAGATAGTTGTCATGTTTTATGGTTGAGGAATTGTTTATTCTGTAAAAGAAGAGAATCTAAACTAAAGATATATTTTACACTTAATTAGCAATAATTTCTTGTGCATTCATGGTTCTTTCCTCATTTCATTTCATTGAAATTTAAAATTTGAGTGAAAGAAATCGGTGATAATTTAACTCAATTTATTTATTATAAAGAAAATAAAAAGATCTAGAATGAATGAATAACACCTTTATAAGCAAGCTGGTTGTTAACAACTAGTAATGATGATGGTGTGTGTGTGTGTGTGTGTGTGTGAGGGAGGGAGGCAGACGTATCTATGGTTAAGCGAACAAACAAACAGACTAAACCTAAGTTTGTAGATTATTGTTTCTGTGTCCTGGGAATGTGACTTAAACTTTCTGACCTTTATTTTTATTTAGCTGTATAATATAGGGTATTAGTAATAATAATGACAGAAATAAAATCAGACTGTGTAGTAAAAATAATACCTGTATATTTTCAACCAGATGTCCATGGCTCTGAATCCTTAAACATGCTACACACTAGAGCAAAATATTGACTGTAAGTCCTTGTTATACTTTGAATAAGAAAACCCAGTGAATTATTTCACAAAGAAGTCAGTTAAGGCATTTGTCTTAAAAATAAGTGATTGGTAGATGAGTAGTATCTATTTATTATACAATATATAAAAATTACCCAGGCATCCAATTTTAATTGATTTTTCAAACATAAATTAAAAGTATGAGAAAAATGCAAAGCATCTGTAAATCAACATCGAGAAAAAAATTGCTATGAACAGTTTTATGTGTTTCTTTTCAATTATATGTGTACATTTATGCATATGCACTCATATACATATATACACATACATATTGTATTTTGGCTACAAGTATAATTGACATCATATAAATGCATTTTATGATGCTTTATTTACCTAGTACCCTATGAGTAACATCTGCATATATACAGAGATCTTTTTTTGTTCTTCAATTATAGTTGTCCCAGTTTTCCCCATTGCTCTTCCCAGCCCTGCCTAGCCCCCTACTCCCTCATTCAGTCTCCACCCTGTGGTCCATTACCATAGGTCCTTTATATGTGTTCCTTGACTATACCCTTCCCCTTCTTTCTCCCATTTTCCATCTCCCACCTCCTCTCTGATCCCTGTCAGTTTGTTCCTCATTTCTATTTCTTTGATTCTATTATGCTCATTTGAACAAAATAAGGAACATGGAAATAAAAGGTCTTATAGTTTTAATGACAACATAAAACACTATCAGGCATTCTATCATATAAATAATATATATTGACTTTTTTGCCATTCAGATTATTTAAGGCCCTTGTTGGAAAAATAATATTTCTAATATTTAAAAATAATTATACATTAGTACTAGCATATACATATATATGCACATCCTTGTTTATATGTGCTTCATTTGCATCTTGATCATGTTGATATTCATATCCATAAAATATTTTAATGTTTCATGTATTAAGTATACAGTGTTCAGACATACTACTATTTGCTAACATTTCAGATACTTCTTATTGTCATATCATCTCTTTCCTTTATTTGAACACTCAGCAGTTTGAGGAGATTCTCTTCTATAGATGATAGCTTAGGGACTCCAGGACATACAGCATTGCCGCAGTATTCATAGGCTTTAGTTTCTATGTGCTTCAGGATTTAAACAAAGAGAATGCATGAATCTGTAAATCCTGGAGACCTTAGTCGCATATAACCTACCTTGTTCATTTGCCAACTTCTTTGCTGGCATCTGTGAGATGAAACTTCAACCTTACTAGTATTTAAAGTTTCTGTATATGTAAGAAATGAATTCTTGCATGACAAACATAGAGGAAACCTCCAAAGAGCTATATTGTTTTTCTTTCTTACAATATGGTCAATTAAATTTTCTTAAGTCCTCATTTCTCAAATCCTACTCATCGCTATTCTAGGCAAAACCCTGGTATAAAGAAAGATTACTGCTTGGGAGGCAAAGATCACAGAGAGACAATCTGTATAGTACAAAAGGAAGTGAACATTGGACTATTTATTTGAAAAAATCACTACTGTTTAATTACCATATAATACCTGGAGTTATTTGTGTCAATCTGAGGAAGACATATCACTTACAACACCTGTGCCATACATTCCTTATTTCTCTCGTGGTTGTTTTTTAAAAAAGAAACTGTATTTGTTGTTATCAAACAACACGCTTTTTGTTTCAACACACCAGAATGCTTCTTGAAGAATAGAACTTTGAGAACAAAAAACAAAGAAGGATCACAATAGCTGATATCTAACTAGCCCACTGTTAATCAAAACAGTCTGGTGTTGGCATATTAACAGATGTATAAATCAATGGACCAGAATAGAGAGCCCAGAAATAAACCCATGTCTCTATGATCAATTAATATTTGACAAAGGGGGAAGGAGCATAAAATGCAGTAAAATAGCCTCTTCAACAAGATGGTGTTGGGAGAGCTGGACAGCTACATGCAAAAAATTGAAACTCGACCACTAGCTTACACCATACACAAAAATAAACTCAAGATGGATAAAAGACTTAAATATAAGTTGTAACATCATAAAAGTCCTAGAAGAAAACGTAGGCAGGAAGATTTCAGATATTCCACGCAATATTTTCATCAATATGTCCCCTAGAGCAAGGGACATAAAAGAAAAAAAAAAAAAATGGGACTTTATCAAATTAAAAAGCTTCTGCACAGCTAAAGAATACATCAGCAAAATGAAAAGGGAATCAACTGTATCAGAAAATATATTTGCCAATGATACCTTGGACAAGGGTTTGATCTCCAAAATATATAAAGAACTCACATGACTCCACACCAGGATGACAAACAATCCAGTTAAAAAATGGGCAAAGGACCTGAACAGACACTTCTCCAAGGAGGACATACAGAGGGCCCAGAGACATAAAAAGAAGTTTAGCATCACTAGCCATTAGAGAGATGCAAATTAAAACCACAACGAGATACCACTTCACACTGATCAGAGGCCATTATAATCAAATCAACAAACAACAAGTGCTGACGAGGCTACGGATAAAAGAGAACCCTGGTACACTGTTGGTGGGAATGCAGACTGGTGCAGCCACTGTGGAAAACAGCATGGAACTTCCTTAAAAAACTAAAAATGGAACTGCCCTTTGACCCAGGGATTCCACTGCTGGGGTTGTACCCTAAAGAATCCCAAAACATCAAGTCAAAAGAACCTATGCACCCTAGTGTTCATAGCAGCCCCATTTATAATAGCCAAGTGCTGGAAACAGCCTAAGTGCTGCTCAGTAAATCTGGATCAAAAAACTGTGGTACATTTACACAATGGAATATACACAGCAGAAAGAAAGAAGGACCTCCTGCCCTTCATGACAGCATGGATGGAACTGGAGAGCATTATTCCAAGTGAAATAAGCCAGGCAGTGAAAAACCAATACCATGTGATCTCACTTATAAGTGGAACCTGATCAACAAAACAAACAAGCATGCAAAATAGAACCAGGGGCATGGAAATAAAGAACAAACTGACAGTAACTAGAGGGGAAGAGGAGAGAAGGACAATGGGAAAAAGAGGGGGAAGAGTCTTCCAAGGACATAAAGGGCCCATGGACAAAGACAACAGGCAGGGTGGGGAGGAGGACTGAACGTGGGAGGTAAGGGTGCGTATGGCGGGGGGAGTAGTGGGAGGAAAATGGGGACAACTATAATTATACAACAATAAAAAATAAAGTAAAACAAAGTTTAGAATGAGAACATAAATAAATAAAACTTTGCACTAGAAGTCCTCAGTTTAAGTCCTGACACATTTATAAGTATATGAGGTGACATTCCAAGTTATTTCACCTCTGTAGAGCATGGAAACTTTGACAATAACAAGTTTCTTAAAAATAATATCCTTAAATGCTAAACAAAATTATTGAAAGCTCAAATTTAATAACATTGAAGTATTTTGTAAACAAGAAATTACCATACAAAAATAACATATTGTTAATACAAGTGACCTTGACTCAAAGACAGAATGAGTTTTTCTTCTCCAAAAAAAGAAAAAGAATCTTATCTGATTTTCCTTCTCAGGAGTGAGGGGAAACAGGCTTATGCTAAGAAATCTATAAATCTTTGTCCAATGCCACATTTAAAAATATTATCATTCATGCCAAAAGAATAAGTGTAGGGGGGCTCCACCTGCAGGGCCCCCCGAGCCACCACAGATGAGAATGAGTCTACCAAGACATGGTCTGCTTCAGGAGGAAAGGTAGCCCATCTCTCAAAGGAGAAGGACCAGGAATCTGTTCCTCAGTGGGCTTTTAGTGGGTTTATTTGCATAGGAATACAGGGCATATAGTAAAGCTCATCAGTCATTGTCAGGCAATAATGATTGAACAATAGATAACATTCAAAGAACTCTAAGGGCTTATTCTGAGTCAGGGTCAGAGAGCTAAAGGACCATAAAACCTTGGGGAAACAAACTCATTTCCTGCTTGGACCCTTATCATTTAAATTAAGGTTATTAACAAAGTAGGTTTCACAGGATTTTATGCATTCTTTCTTAGGCCTGATTGTTCCTGGTAACCCATCCTTTACAGCACAGGGCTGCACCCACCTCCAGCATTGTTTTGGGCTTAAGGCATTGTTTCAGATTTAAGTAAGGCAGGGGAAGTAAGGCAGCCAAGAGATCAGGAGACTTCTGGCAGACAGAATGATGACTCAGACTATGTCAAAGCCAAGGGGTGAGGGTCCATCACCCCTTTTTTCTATAGCCCCCAAGTCCTTCCCTAGGGGCCCCTTCATGACCATGCCTCCCTTAGGTCATTCATCCTTTGAGGAATCTTACCTGTCAACCGGTCATCAGCTCGGTACCAAGCAGGGTGAAGTAGAGGGAGCAGAGGCTGCACCCCTACAAGGAAAATGAGCTTTGTCAAGGGTCATTAATGGCTTAGGGCCCCAAGGTCTCTCACTCAGCCTTAGCCATGGGAGATTACAGCTTCTGAAATCAGGCAGGGCAGTTCCCAACAAATAAGTACTTACTGTGCTTAACACTCATCTCAGTCATATTTGAACTATATTGACTTATGCAATAATTGAACTTCTCTTTGAGTGAATCTCTACAATAATGTTTGACATAATTTATGCTTTTTGCTTGTCTTTCTTAGTTTGCTATCAAATGAAAAACATATAAACAATTTTTTCATTTAGTATCCAGGTTTTCAGAAATTTATTCAAGTGATTAAGTGAGCAGTAAGTGTATTAAATGTCAAATGTGTATATGTATTAAATGTATAGATATTTATGAAAAGTTGAAATTTGAGTCAAAATGTATAGGTAGTAAATACAAGCTCTATTAGATCTTAGTGACCGCACTAATATAGTTATAGCACTGGGGGCTTGTAATATAATGATGAGGATAAAATCATATTACTGCTATAATTTGGACCTGTCAGAATGCTTAAGGCCAATATAAGAAGTATGAATTTTTTTATAATCAATTGGGAGATATCATAAGAATAGAATATTAAAAAGTCATTTTTAAAAGTTTACAGTGTTATCAAAATGTAGCAGGTACTGAGTATGAGTTACAATTGACCATATTTTATCTTTTTAGTTTAAAGTATTCTACTTTCCTATTTCCTACTACTATACTATTTATTGACTGATTTTTAAGTATTAAATTAAATCTGATTTTCAGTCACTTCATGTTTTCGAGATATTTTGTCAATTTTATTATCCTACTATTGTCCTCATTTTTAGTCTTCTAAGCAAAGTAGTACATTGAAACTTCAAAAGGATTTTTTCTCACTTGTAATTAGTTTTATTTTCAGCAGGGGCTCAAGTTAAATGTTCTTCTTCACAAATGACAAAGCAAGTATGGAACTTACTTCCCATTCCTTTAAAGAATCTGCTCAATTACCCTTTGTGTTTCTTTATTTAACTGCATTCCCATGTATCCTATAGAGTTTACTTTCAAGGAACATTTGACAAGAAGTATTCCTCAATGTTTTGCTTGCTGCTCTTTTAGTAGTGTCAATCTTGAACTCCCACAGCACTACAAATTGTATTTCTTCAGGCAAAGTGAGTCTTCAACTAATTCTCTTTTACAATGAAATAATTAAGGTAGGCAAAGACAGCATATGGAATGATGCACTAGACAGTGATTAACTGATGATAAATTTGCATATATTTCACAGAAATAGATAAAGAGAAAAGAAAAGAAGATATCAGAGATATTTGAAAACTAAGGTATGGAGCTGAAGTTTGACTTATAAAAAACATTAAAGTAAATTATTTGCACTTTTATTTTAATAAAATAGCATGTTTTAGAAATTTCATAATTTGTATCAGTTATACCTTACAAAATATGTAATATTATACTATTAATAATTTTAAAAAGCAGTTTTTTAGGTGAGTGCTATCATGTCAACAAATGGAATCCTTAAGGAAGTTTGCAGTATATACCAGGGGGACCCAAAAATTGAATTGATTTATTAAAAATTGTGTATTTATTGTTATATGTTTAAAATTCAGTCACCTTCAAAGTACTTTTTATTTGATCTGATACACCTATTGAGATGTTTTCCCACTGCTCAAAACAGTTTTTGAGCTTGTAGATTTTGATGCCTTTTAGTGCTTCTCCTGTTTTTTGTTTCACCTCTTCCACATTGGCAAATGTTTCCCTTTTTTCATCCAGGGAAACAAACAAATAAAAATATGTCACTCCAGGTGAGATCAGGTGAATAGGGAGGGTGGGGCATGGTGCTCATGATGTTTTTGATAAAATCTGCTGAACACTCAGCGCAGTGTGGGCAGGCGCACTCATAAATCACCCATAATGAAATGAGCAAACATGCTAAAAGGTAAGCAAAAAAGAACCAGAGACATGGAAATAACAAACTGACAGTGATCGGAGGGGAGTGGAAGGAGACAATGGGGGAAAGAGGGAGACATGTACAAAGGACCCATGGACAAGGACAATGCAGTGGGGATTGTCTTTGGGAGCTGGGGCTGGAAGGGACAAAGGAGAGCAATGGGGGGTGGAATGGGGACAATTGTAACTGAACGATAAAAAAAATAATGTAAAAAATAAAAAAATAAAATTCATGAAAGCCATACACAGCCTCTCACAACAAAAGCTGGTACACTGAGGCAGATGGGCACCTAGCAGAGAAAGCCTGCTCCATAAGGGGCCCACCTCCAGAAGATAATTCTGGGTTAATTTTGGGTGCCACCTTGTAAAAAGGGTAGAGATTAGGGGCCAGTCAGGAAGTTTAATTTAAACATCTTTTATATTATATGATAAATCGGAAGACCAGAAAGGTAATTAGTCTCAAAATCAGGACTCAGATTTCGATTTTTTCTCTTTGTAGTCATTTTTATAAGTAAAGACAATAGCCTAAGAATCAATAACTGGACTTTTACTTCTTTGTATGTTCTTTGATTCTCCAAACAAAACTTTCTTAAATAAATTATGCACCCTTTAAGTATAATCTTGGGTAAACCATTAAAGACAGATAACTGTAAGTTTAGTTAGTGATTCATTACTCTCTTTTTCCTGATAATATATGTGATTTTTAACAATATAGTTGTTGTAGAAAATATAGGTAGCCGATAACAATGAAGTCCCAGTGACTCAAACAAAAAAAAAATCTTGCTTACATCTCAGGCTTTTGCAGTCCAAGACATACCCCTAGATCATTCTCTTCTAATAGGGATTCAGGACACTGGTCCTTTTCTTTTTCTTTAAGATTTTATTTATTTATATTTATGGAGAGGGGAAGGAAGGGAAAAAGAAAGAGAGAGAAACATTAATGTGTAGTTGCCTCTCAAGCACCCCCTACTGATGACCTGGCCCTCAACCCAGGCATGGCCTGGACTGGGAATCAACCAGCGACACTTTGGTCAGAGGCTGGCACTCAATCCACTGAGCCACACCAGCCAGAGCTAATTAATAAAACCTTAAAAAAATTTTACTTCTCTAGATTTCCTCAAAAGTATTGCTTTGTTCTTTCATTCTGTCCTTTTGGGACTCCAATGTTTTTATATATGAGAGATAGTATGATAATGTTCCATAGCTTTTTTTTAATTTTTAAAAATTGTGGCAAATGCACATAACATGAAATTTACCATATTAACCGTTTTAAAGTGTATAGTTTAGTGCCATCAAATACATTCGTAATGTTCAACTGTCACCACCATCATCTCCATAAAACTGAAACTTTATACCCATTAAACATAAGTCCCTATGTTTTGGACTCACTTATTCACTTAACATAATGTACTCAAGGTTTATCCATGTTGCAACATATGTCAAAATTTCCTATTTTTTTAAGGCTGAATAATATTTCACTGATGTATATACTACATTTGCTTATCCATTCATCTGTTAATGGACACGTAGGTTGTTAACGCAATCTAGTTATTGTAAATAATTCTTCCATAGATCACAAATAATGTGGGTGTACAAATATCACCTATGGTATCTGCTTTCAATTCTTTTATGCCCGAACATAGAACTGCCTGGTAACTGGAACTTTGTAATGGGCTCTATAGACATTTACATTTTTTAGATCATCAGAATTTTATTTGTTTGATTGAGAACAAGGTTTTTCTATGGCTTTTTACACATTAAAAAAACACAGAACTGATCTTTTTTCCCTCTAATTAAGTAAATAACAAAGTTGATTAACTACTTTAGTAAAAACATGACTTTAAATTTAAAGATGATAGTCATAAATAAGAAGAAACTGAAAGTTATAACGTGTTATCCCACCTTGGGTGTTTTAGGATCAAGGAGACTCAGTGCAAAGTAAACGCAACATTCTCTAGCCTCTTTTTTAAAAATCATTTTTTATTTTCAATTACAGTGGACATACAATATTATATTAGTTTCAGGTATACACCCCAGTGATCAGACATGATATAACTTACTAAGTGATTATCCTGATAAATCCTACCCATCTGACACCATATATAGTTATTAGAATATTATTGACTATATTCCCTAAGCTGTATTTTACATCCCCATGACTATTCTGTAACTACTAATCTGGACTCCTTAACCCCTTCACCTTTTTCACCCATCTCCCCAACTCTTGTTCTACCTGGCAACTTTCAAAATGTAATCTGTGTCTATGAGTTATTTTCTGTTCTGCTTATTCATTGATTTTATTTTTAGAGTCCATTGTCTATATATATATATATATATATATATATATATATATATATGCATATGTATGTATTTGATGTCATTTTATTGTTCATATTTTTAATCTTTTTTTTATTCTTAAAAAAGACCCTTTAACATTTCATGTGTTAATGGTTTGGTAGTGATGAACTCCTTTAGCTTTTTCTTGTCTGGGAAGCTTTCTATGTGTCCTTCAATTCTAAATTGTCCCATTCCTGGGTAATCTTGGTGGTAGGTCCTTTAAACTCTTGTGTTTCCCTTTCAGAGGCAGTAAAGACATACTCAGGAAGCAAAGACAGAAAGGACTTTAGCCTTCTACAGCTTCAGGGAGAATCAATTTCAATAAAGGATGGGAAAATGTAGAATTTGATTTGATTTAAAGCAGAGCCTGAGGGTCTAACTTCAAGACTAGTTTGAAACCTCAAGTGATAAGGATTTATAGGGGGACCAGGAAGGTTATGAATGTACATCTGTGCTATTAGAAAGTGGGCAACTTATTTTAAGATTTCAGTAAGTTTCCTACTGTTATTGGTCCAGAGCTATACTGAAGCAAGCAGGAAATTAGACAATACATATGCACGAGACATATCCTAAATCTGAAAAGGGTCAGTTTTTATTAATTTACTTTTGAAGATGACATGAAAATTTCTCCAATTTAATGGGATTAACAAAATGAGTCATTGCTTAAAGGTAGGAGTAGGAAGATGTCATGTATTTCTGCCTAACTTTTCTATTACTATAAACCTTAGGTAGATACACGTATGCATACATCATACATACTCTTATTATAGTAGCATTGAATTAAAAACACATTTGCTAAATTAGCAACTTTAGTGATGAGTATAGTTTTTTAGCAACAATTGCCTAGCTTCACCATATATTCAACATGCATACCAGGATAGAAAGCAATGACCACAAGCCTTCTGTACACTAAATCTCTTATTTTAGTAACTGTTCTAAAATACTAACGGACCCTGGCTGGGTGGCTCAGTGGATCGAGTGCCAGCCTGAGAACCAATGAGTCACAGGTTCAATTCCCAGTAAGGATGAATGCCTGGGTTGCAGGCCAGGTCCCTGGTTGGGGGTGTGCAAGAGGCAACCACACATTGATGTTTCTCTCCCTCTCTTTCTCCCTCCCTTCCACTTTCTCTAAAAACAAATAAATAACATCTTTAAAAATGCTAATGGAAGACTCAAAGTAAAGAGGTTAGGTCTCCCATTATCCTCTAAGCGAGTCACCCAAAATATTAGAATAGAAAGGAGAATAGGTAGAGTAGCGACCCTGCTGAGCTGTTGTGGCAGGTCAGTGAAGAAGAGCCACCAAGAGCACAGTGAATGGTTCAGTGAACCCATGGCTAGTGAGAGGGTTTGGAATCCTTCCGTGTGAGACAGTGATGGAGCTTCGAGCGGCGTATCCAAGGCAGTTGGAGGTTTCTGTGGGTTGATGTCTGCAGCATGACTGCATCTCCTCACTTCCTTGTTCACCCACATGCAGAGGAATTCTTTTGGTTGTACTGTACAGTTTTCAATAATTTTATCAGGGCTTAGAGACTTCAAAATTTAGATTTAAAAAGATCATTTAAAAAGACATTGTACTTTGTCTTTAAAAATCACTAAGAAAAAAGATTCTAAAAATTAAAAAATCAGTGAAAGAAACAATAAAATAATCAAGTTGCAAGAATTCTGGGAAAGATAGAAACTGGATATGTCCTAAATGTAATGACTTTTGTATATATTTGAGACTCATGTACCATATACATGTTCTTAAAGGAGGGGAAATTGTAATGTAACTTGTTTATGTTGGGTTGGTATCTGAAGCAGACTCAAAGAAAAGCATACAGAGTCCAAATCAGCAGGTGAAACAGTAAATTTGGCATTTCAGTCCAAAACACTTTCTCTCCACAAGAACATATATAAGTACTCAACATGTAAGCTGTTGGTTAGTGCTGAGTTAAGAATGTGTGCCAGTTGCTGAGGAAACTCAGTGTGAAAGGATGAATGATAATACATCAGTAAAACTGAGACAGCAAGAGGAGCTTGAGAAACTGATCAAGAGTAACACCTAGACACTGAAAAACAAGAATATGAAGGAGTAGAGACTTTAGTGGTTTATTTAGATTATTGGAGGCAATATAAATTAAAATGCCTTAGATGTATCAAAATGGTAACTGGTAAATATCTTCTAAAAGGAACAAAAAGAGTGAAATGTGTTTGTTTTCCCCATGGTTACATAGAATTTGGAATGAATATATATATATATATATATATATATATATATATATATATATATATATTTGCTGCTGAGACCAAAAGAAGAAGATACAAAATAATTAAATGTCTTGTAATGCCTCTAGGTTATCTGTGACTCTCCAATTTTTACTCTGAATGCACACAAACTAAAGATACAGAATTCATTGATAAACTGTACTTAGATGCCAATGGCAATGTGAAACAGCACAGCTTATATTCTGGAAGAAGTACGTAAGACACAGTATGGCAAACATTTGCCAGTTATAGGGTATAGATAAAGTATTCAACAAAGCTTATCAAACACCTAGAGTTTATCTTAAATAATGTTCCAAACAACCACCTTTAACTACATTAAGAAGAATTCAAATTGATGCACCTAACATTTTGTTTTTGAATCTAGAGTTTTTAAGACTTAGATTCTTTATTGAGAAGTAATGGAAAAAGAATGTTGAATTTGGATTCCCATCAATTCTGCAGAAAGGCCAAAGCTGCCACAGCTGTTGCAAAGTTGATCAAAGTGCGAAATAGAATATTATAGCAGTGAAGAGAATACCTAACTACTTCATTACATGGAAGCTAGAGAGTTCATTGAATTTGGCACAATTCCTAAGTTTATGGAGCATTGCTTTTGGTGGAGCTCTTGCTGAGAAAACAATTGTATGCATTCTAGCTAAGGCATATCATGCTGTTATTCTTCAGTATTAAGCCTTATTCAGCATGGATGAGTATGGAAAAAGAAGTTAATAAGGATGCTTAGAAGTCCATAGCCATTTGGAACTAGACAGATGGGAGAGCTCTTTGGTTCAGAGGGAACAACTTTTATAAGGAACAAAGTGTGACCTCTCTAATTCAAACATTGAAGGCATAGCGGTTGTTTAAAAAGTGGTAGAAGGGCCCTGGCTGTTGTAGCTTAGTGGATTAAGCACAGGCTGGGAACCAAGCAGTCCCGGTTCAATTCCCAGTCGGGGCACATGCCTGGGTTGCAGGCCAGGTCCCCGTGAGGTCCCTGTGAGGTCCCTGTGAGGTCCCTGTGAGGGCCATGTGAGAGGCGACCATACATTGCTGTTTCTCTCCCTCTCTCTCTCCCTCCCTTCCCCTCTCTCTAAAAATAAAGATCTTTAAAAAGTGGTAGAAGGGAAGAAGGAGTAAGAAGGCAAAACTCCTCCACAAAGGAATAACACTCTTGAGTTGAAGAGTAAGTTTGACAATGACATGCTTCAAACAGACACTGTTAGACTTCTAAACATATATATGACTTTTCCTTCTGTGTAATGTAATAATATTATTTATACAATATAACATTAAAGGTATTGGATCTTCCTTAACTCACAAACATAGTCAGAAGCCATGAATTAGAATCCTGCATATTAGTCTAATCATTGATGAGACTGTGCATATAACTCTAACATCATATAGGTAGGTAAAAGTGATAGCACGTGGACATCAATGCACAATGTCCAAATATACAGTGCACACTATTTTGTTTAAATTATTTTAAGCTTTTTATTTTTAACTTGTTTTATATTTTAAAAGATAGGTTTTTAGTAAGATTCTTAGAATCATTTTAAGCAATGAAGATGTTGCAAGTAACCGTAGATTTTACAATGTTACTTAACAGATGGTGAAATAAATTATTTTTCAGTAAAACAAATATAAGGAAAAAAGAAGAAACCAATGAAAAACATTTACCAAGGCCATTTGTGATAGATTTAATATGTACAGTAAACCTGTCTAGACTTTAGACATAGAAAGCATGTCGTCTTCTTGCAATTAAACCTTTCTGTTACGTACTTGTTTTTCTAAGAACAAGAAAATACTAAAGTAGGAATTTATGCATTACTGTGTGAATGCATATATTTATGTTAAAATAATTTCCTTCAAGTGAGCCCATAATCCTAGATATTTATTTATTTATGTACTTACATAATAAATGGACAACAAATTCATGGATGGAAGTACCAAAATGTTTTGTTCTACTTAATTTTATATGTTAATGGAAAACATAAGTTGTCCCTACTGCTTTTCTTAAGCCAGAGATACAGTGAGCAAGATGGCACCAAAGCCTCTTGTAGAGCACCATACAGTCACACTAGTTAAATGGTGGTTAGATTACACTGACCAAGACATGATTTGTCATTCATGTATCTTTTCATTTCTCTTATTTTTCCCAGTTATGTATTCATTTCTTTAAGAAATCAGAGAGCTTACTCAAAACCTCAACCCTTGTTATTAAACTTTATAGATGTCAATACTACATAATATATCACCAGTTTTTTAATATTTAGAGCCATTGATAGCACAACCATTATAGTCTGAGATTTCCCTGGGCAGATGTGACACACTGTATGACACTATTACACTTTAAGACGTCAGAGCTGAAAGACTTGTTTGTAGCAATATAATCGAATACACTATAGATATCAAATACATTTTATATAGGATTGTAAAACTATTTAAATGAGTTTATGCCTAAAACACAATAGCTCTGTAAAATGTCAAATGAGCTTAGCAGTTTTGAGTTCAACATCTGCAATTTTTCTCTGAAGGAGTTATAGGTCATTGAGCAGGCTTTTAGGGCCAACTGTTACTATCATTGACAAAAGGCATAAAACAACAGTGGTAGTACAACTCACAGTGTTAAAAATTAGGGTAATGCTACATTACTTGAGTAGATGTATTTAAACCAACTTAAATCTCCATCGAATCTTAGGTTGAAAACTTTACTGGGAAAAGTCTTAATAAAAAAACATAACTTTTAGCAGCTTACCTGATGCTGTAGTGTTAGTGATTTGATTTGATTAGTATGATAATTTACACAAAAAATAAAATAAGTGGAATTTTGGAGATACCTAAAGACAGCTAGTATAGGCATGGGCTATCCATGATAGGATTCCCCAAATTAAGACTTATTAGCTTCTTAATAAGCCTTTAGCTATCTTTACTCAAGTTGACTTTATAATCCACCCCAATCCGTCTTTGTATCAATGTACTGAACAGAATTGCTTTCATCAAGCTTACTAGTAATCAGCTTTTACCAAAACCATGCGTCATATCTTTGGCCACAACTTACCCCTCAGAATCTTTCAAACTCTCTTTGCTGATTTAAATATTATTTTAACTTATTTTTGTGGCTTCACAAAAATAATTAAATGATCATAGATCTGTACACTAAAAATTATGGAGCACTTCAGTTATGTTTAATTTTTAAAGGTTGAACAGATGTTATAGTGTAGAAATAAATGATCATTTTTTATTTATTAAGTTTATTGGGGTGACATTGGTTATAGCATCACAGAGGTTTCAAGTGTATATTACTGTAATACATGACCTACATATTGGATGTCCACCACACACACTGAATCATCTTCTGCCACCATATATTTGGCCCCTTCTACCCTTTTCCACTGTCCCACCTCCTACAGTCTCATAAGCACCGTGCTATTGTCTGTCTGTGTCTTTGTGTTTTAGTTTTATATCCCATATATGAGTGAAATCATATGGTTCTTAGCCTTTTCTGACTGTCTTATTTCACTTAGCATACAATTCTGAAGGTCCATCCATGCTGTTGCAATTTATAGAAAAAACAAAAAGGAGAGAATATAATTAATAACATATTTGCATGTTTTAGACATATTATCAAAATAGCTTTTTAATTTAAGGTTAATAATATTTATTATTGATTAGAGATTTAAACTTTTCTCTCTTATTCTCATTGTTTCCTTTTTATTTTATACTAAGCATATATCATTTTAAAGTTGAGAGTGGGACTGTCATTGTTGATTATGTATCAATGTTAGGGCCACAGAGTGCTCAGACATCATTCTTGGGTAAGCCTGTGAGGGCATTTCTGCATAGGATTCACACATGAATCCACAGACTGAGTGAAGTAGACTGCTCTCCCTTATGTGATAGACTTTATCCAAGTCAGTATTGAGCAAAAAAGTTTGATTAAGAGAAGACTCCTGCTGCCTGAATGAATTGATCTGGGGCACTGCTCTTTTCTTTTGTTTTCTTTTCCTTTTTTATTGAATTTATTGGGGTGACATTGGTTAATAAAATTATGCAGGTTTCAGAAATGCAATTATATAATTCATCAGCTGTTTATTGTATTTTGTGTTTGCCACTGCAAAGTCAAGTCAAGTTTCCTTCCATCATCATTTATCTTCGTCTTTACCTCCTTCTACCTGTTCCACCTTTCTTTCTTGCCTTCAGACTCCGACTGAGTCACTGGTTCTTCTTGAGTCTTGAGCCTGCCAGTTTGTGAAATGAAATTATACCTTTGGTACTTCAAGTTCTCAGACCTTCAGACCCAGAATGGAGCTACACTATCAGTTGTCCTGGGTCTTCAACTTGCCAACTACAGATCTCGGTACTTCTCCGCCTCCATAATCACTTAAGTCAATTCCTTAAAATAAATAAATAAATATCCTTTTAGTTCTGCTTTTCTGGAGAACCATAACTAATATAAACACCTTTTTATTTTCAAGACAATGGAATTATGTTGCTGTGTATAATGCACATTTTTATTTTTCCTTGCATTATACATAGCAAGATATGGTAAATAAGGACAATTTAAACTAAAAGTAATTTAAAACATTTTAATTTATAAGAACCTTTGTTTTATAGTTTTGGTTTTATGATGCTTCATTGTAAAATTCAGATAATATTTTATTAAAAATAAAAAAGTTTACACACTCCTTTGGAATGCACTATTTTTATTTATTGCTCCAGTATTAATCCTCTTTCTTTTTTCTTTTTTTTTTAAGATTTTATTTATTTTATTTTTAGAGAGAGGATAAGGGAGGGAGAAAGAGAGAGAGAGAAACAGCAATGTGTGGTTGCCTCTCACATGGCCCTCACTGGGGACCTGGCCCGCAACCCAGGCATGTGCCCTCACTGGGAATCGAACCGGGACCGTCTGGTTCCCAGCCCGCGCTCAATCCACTGAGCTACACCAGCCAGGGCTTTAATCCTCTTTCTTATATCTTGTATTTGTGGCTTTCCCACAGCCCTTTCTGGCATCATCTCTATAATGTCATTCTACATACACAGCACTCCTTTTCCTGTATTTAAGCTATAGTTGATATATTTTATGTGCTACAAAGCTTGCTTTTTTTTAAACATTTTATTGTTTTTTACGTGCAGTTTTCTGCCCAAAACTTGCTTTCATACATGTTGTAACTCAACATTTTCTATAATTTTAAATATAAATCAAGTTATTTCATTTTAGTCATTACTTTTTATTTCTATTACATGAATATATGATATTTTTCTGATGATAGTAGTTTAAATATTTTTAGGTATATAATTGTAAGTGGTACTTATTCAATTTACATTTCTATCATCTGTGTATGCAATTTCCTTTTCTATAAAATTTCTTATACACGGAAGGCTTCAGATCTACTTTTTAACTAATATTTAATGAAGTGAAACCTTTCTTTTAAATTTTTATTTTCCTGATTAAAGAAAATTTAAGTATTATTTTAATATATTCACAACTTGTTCAGGATTATACTTTGAAAATTGCTCATTCACGTTTGTAGAAAGACTCCTTATGTATAGGTCATGTCACCTTGGCTCATCTTTATTTTCAACACTGGCAAGTTTAGTGGGTAGTTCTGTGCAAATTCACACAACCAGCAGCAGTCTCAAGATTGCAATGAGAGAATTTATAAACTTTGCCTCAGGTCTTTCTAGGAGACCAGAAGGAGCTTGCTCAGATTTTTCTCAAACATAGTCCTGAAGTGCTAGTGTTAATCCTCAAAGTCGAGCTTTAGACAGTAGAGTTTAGGGACCAGTGCTGGAATGCGGATCCTCCAGCTTTCTGTCTCTTTGATAGAAAAATTTGGTAGGCATTTTGCTTGCTACTCAGAGGTCCCAGGTGTACTGAATCTTTGTCTATAACATCAATCTTCCTAAGAGATTTCTGCATCTACTGCTTCTCCTTCCCCTGTATCACTTTCCATGTTCTCTCATTCCTATTTCCTGGGATTATCTTCCCGATAAACTACCTGTATCCAAGTTCTAGGCAACCCCTTCCCTAGACTGTATTCTTAGTGCCCTGGTCAAAGACTAGTTGAATATATGCACAGAGGTTTATTTCTGGTTTCTCTACTCTGTTCCATTGACCTAAATATCTGTTTGTAAGCCAGTATCATACTGTTTTATTTACTATTCTTTGCATCATAGTTAGAAATCAAGAAGTGTTATGCTTCCAGCTTTGCTCTTTTTTTCTCATGATTATTTGGGTTGTTTGAGGCTTTTTTTGGTGAATCCATATGAATTTCAGAATTGTTATTTATTTTTCTGTGAAAAAAATGCCATCTGACTTTTGATAGGATTGCATTGAATCTGTAGATCATTTTGGATAGTATGGACGTTTTAACAATATTAATTGTTCCAATCCATGAACACAGAATCTTGCCATTTATTGCTGTCTTCTCCAGCTCCTTTCATCAGTATCCTACACTTAGTGTAAACATTTTTTACTTCCTTGGTAAGATTTATTCCTATTTTGTTATTTTTGATGTTATTATAAATTATATTATTGCCTTCATTTCTATTTCAGATAGTTTGTTTTTAGTATATAGAAGGGAGACTATTTTTGCATAATAATTTTGAAATTTGTTGCATTACTGACTTGTTTATTCATTATAACAGTTTTTTGGGGGGGAGTCTTTAAGGTTTTCTACATCTATCATATTATGTGAAAACAGAGACAATTTTACTTTTTTCTAACTTGGATGACTTTTATTTATTTTACTTGCCTAAGTGCTTTGGCTATACTTATGTACTTTTAGTAATTTTTCTTCCATAATACCACTAAGATGTTGTCTTATACTTTCTATATTTAAGAGATTTTTCTTTTATTTTATACTCATCCGGAATTTATATCTGTGTCTAATGTGATATAGTTACCACTAATGTTTCATTTCAGTATTAAATCTTACTCTGTATGAAAAATATTGTCTCTGATATACACTTCTCTCATGCTACCTATCTCTAATCAACTTCATGATTTTATATCATAAAAGTCCATAAAATAGGCTAGGAAAAACAAAATATCTTTAGAAGATCAAAGAATAAAATATTATAAGCTTGCGAAACAGAAATTAGTTAATAGGTGAAATAAAGAATAATATAGGCACTCACTCATCAAAATTTATTTTTTGGCTCAAAATATATTCTGTCAGAACCTGCAGCTGAAGTTCCTGTGCTGAATTAGTGATGCTTCCAATATATTTATCTTAAAACATCTCTTTACCAGGTAATGGGGAAGTTTACGAATGATGCTACACTTATCTATTACCAGAGAGCTATCACAGACAAAGAACAATTAAGGCCTACTGTAGGACTGTGGGACACTTCTCAATAATCTATATAATCAGTACTAACTGTATGGCCTTAACTCTGTTAAAATCTGTAAATTTATATAACTAAAATAATATCTGAAGGCTGACATTCAAATATTTGAAAAATTATTATGATATGTCTTTCAATATTCACTGTAATATTGCATTACTCTATATTATCAATATATTTATTGACAATATAAAATTAATAATTCATTTTCAAGTCAAGGACAAAATTATCCAATATCCTCTTTAAAGTAATTAAGTGTTGCCACTTAACCTCTATTGAATATTTATCTCTTTCTTTTGTGCAAATAAATTACTGTATTTGTTCTCCTAAAAATAATTTAAATTTTAAAAGCTTTCAAACATCCATTTATAGAAAGAATAAATCCATTAATTTAGAAGATCTGCCTTTTATTAAAAACAATTTCACAGTAATGTGACAAAATAAAAAGTGTCATAAACTGAATACTAACCATATTTATTATAAATAATTAGTTAGATTTTGTTTTACTTTATTTTGTTACTTATCTTCATTTATCCTTTTACCATGGCTTAATATAACTGTCATCTCTAAGACCTTTGACGCTATTGTGAAATCGCTGTTTAGTTTTTAGGTAATGCACTTTATTAAAACAAATGCACAAGGAAAAGAAACTCATGAGACTGTTTAATGAAACATATGATTTATGATATATCCATATTTTCCCCTTAATTCAAAATAGCTAGCATTTCATCACCATTAATTTCTTAGTTATTTCTGGAGTCAAACATTTTGGCATATGTGATACTAACCTACTAATGCATGACCAGTTTTTTAAAATTTTAACTATTGATAGTAACAAAAAAGAAAACGTGAGAAATTGTCAAACATCTTATCAGGCAAGCAACAAAACACAAAATGATTGTGAATCCTGGGGACAGGTAAACTGAATGTGAGCCTTCCTTTTCACATCACACCTATTTTCAAAAACGTGCGGATTTTAATCCAGGATAACAAACACAAACAGAAATTCTGTTATGATGAGAGCACTAAAAGGGGCTCCCTCCCATGCAGGATAAGATATTCACTAGAAGAGTCATTAAACCCAGGAGCTAACACTGGAATCCCTGGAAGAATTGGTATTTAGGGATCTGTAGTCACCTAGAGAAAGATAAACAAGGATTGTGGTAGTTATTTTGGATCTTTATGTCCAAAAGGTCACAATGGTGCTGAACGTGTGGCCTGAGTCTCCCATGATCTAAGGCTGCATTTGTGCAGGCAAACAAGTGTGAAAGATGCTTAATCTGGCTGGTGTAGCTCAGTGGATTGAGCACGGGTTGGGAACCAAAGGGTCCCAATTCGATTCCCAGTCAGGGCACATGCCTGGGTTGCAGGCCAGTTCCCCAATGAGGGCCATGTGAGGAGCAACCATACATTGCTGTTTCTCTCCCTCTCTGTCTCCCTCCCTTCCCCTCTCTCTAATAATAAATAAATAAAATCTTAAAAAAAAAAAACAAGATGTTGCCCTGGCTGGTGTAGCTCAGTGGATTGAGCGTGGGCTGGGAACCAGAGGGTCCCAATTCGATTCCCAGTCAGGGCACATGCCTGGGTTGCGGGCCAGGTCCCCAGTGAGGACCATGTGAGAGGCAACCATACATTGCTGTTTCTCTCTCTCTCTGTCTCCCTCCCTTCCCCCCTCTCTAAAAATAAATAAAAATAAAATCTTTTAAAAAAAAGCTGACACATCTATAAATCTAGTCAGATTTAAAAAAAAAAAAAAAAGATGCTTAAGAAATGAAAAATTTCTACTGATGCACAAAAGACCGTGGCATTGACTACACCTTTCTTACCCTTGTAATAAGTCCAATTGACCCTTAGCAAAACTGTGAACCGGTCTTACTGTCTATACATCCTTATCACAATTAAAGCAATTTTAGTGTTCCATCCCTTCAGTAAATTAAACACTGAACCATTCTCAGCAAAACAAAACAAAATGAAACAAAAAAACCCTGAACTTTGACTTTCCTCAATTTATTAATACCGTGGGCAATTGGTTTCCTGCAGAACACTTATCTTGACATTTCCCATATTAAATTTTTTTTTAATAAAGCTTGAAATAATGATTCTGGTTATATTTTTCTTCCACACAAGAGAAGTGTTACAGGAGCTGAATGCCCTGTCTTTAGAAATAATTTTTCCTCCCCCCACATGCAGTAATCCCAAACTAATAAGTGCCCATCAAGATGTGCAAATGCCATCAAACTAAGAGAACACACAGTGATGAGAGGGAATAAATAAAACTTTAAGGACAAAACCAATGAAATAGAATTATTGGATAAAAAGGATGAATACACATACATCTTACTTGTAAAGATTTATGTGTAAGGGAAAAAAGGCCCTAAAATTAAGAATATATATTCAAACTAAAAAATAAAATAAACAAAATGGAGCATGTAACTGTTGAAACTAGAATTAACTATGTGAAATAGGAATTTTTTAATAATGTCAAAAATAGATTAAAAAGATAAAAAACGTAAGAAAAGATGTGATGTGGCAAGTACATACAAGGGATCTCACTTGTGGAAAATAAGTTTTTCACAAGAAACCAAAAAATAAGCAGAAAAAAAATAAGAAATACTCAAAAGAAATATTGTTGCATAGAAGGCAGACAAGTACTTCTGGAATTAGTTTATACAGTCATAAGATTTTTTAAAAATAATAATTTTTATTAGGCACATTCTGGTTAAAATTCTTTATTTCTAAGGAAAAAAACCCTATAAGCTTCATACCAGAAGAAAAACAGTTTGGGCAAAGGGAATAAAACATGATTGTCCTTTTCATCTCTAGTCCTGAAAGCTAGATGAAAATATATCAGAGGCGATTTACGGAGAAAAATGGCTGCAACCCTGGTCTCTAAGATATCGTCCTTCTATTAGATTAATGAAAGAATAATGGGGCCATCAAAAAGACAGAATATTTAAGTCAAGTAACTTGACTGAAGAAAATATTTGATACTAGGACTCCAGTAAATTACTCACAGCAAATGAATTAAGATGGAACAAGAAAAGAGAAGTTTGGATTCACTTAGTCCTATTTGGAGAACAGGCCCTTCTTAATTCTCCACAACACAGCAGAAGCAGAGTTAAAGTATTGCAAGAGTTTAAGGAATAGAAGGAAAGGGCAATGCAGTAACACCAACTACTATTTCTTTAGGGGCTCTTTGAACAGTAGTTTATTACCTCAATCATGACTCGTTTCCACGAAACTAAGAAAAGTTTACTTCCCTCATTCAAAATTTACCCCAGCCATTTCCATGCCAGAGAGTTTAGCCCAAACTTCCAATTACACTAAATCCACCTTCTGGTCCCTTATTTTCAGCATTAGTCTTCATTACTTACTTATTTGGGGGATCAATTGTTTACATTAATTTTATTCAAAAGGATAACCCACCATCACTTATGATTACTTAGCCATATTATCTCAATCAAATAATCACACAATAATCAAATTTTATGTGTACTCCAAAATTTGAGTTATTCAGGCTTAAATGCCTCTCTAAATTCAGCCGATTTTATTTTCAGTTTATTTTCATTGAATGTTTAAAACAACATTATAATCCATTTTTGTTAAGCATGATCACTTGTGTTCTTCCATAGACTAAGTGATTGGTAAAAATTTATCCATTTGCTTGAGAAAATTCTGACCAAAGCCCAGCATTCTGCAAAGGGTACTAAAATATAAGAATTACATTAGATATGTCCTAAACCAAATATCTGCTGGATGACATAGTTCCCTATATATTTTGTGAGACTATCTTTCCTTAGACAAACATAAACTAAGTCAAGAAAGAAGGGGGCATTCAACCTTCATGTTTTTAATCGGGACAGACTGCATACAGAATGATGATTAGGAGGGGCTTTTCCTCTCTGAGCTATGGTCAGCCACTAGTTGAGAAAAATAACACTGTGTTAGAAAGGATAAAACTCTGCAGATAATCAGGGGATTCAATTTTCTACAAAGAAAAATACAATCAAATCCAGCCTGTTTCTTTCCTTAAAAGTTCGTTTTTTAAATTTCTTTTTGATGCATAGGAACATTAATCTCCTGTAGAGAAAAAAGCTTTTAGCATAATTTGAACACTACACTATTAGTATCAGTAGGAACATGTCTTTCTGTCTTCCACACTCTACTTTATCCTTGGGCATCACAAATATAAACCATCTGGTATGCCAGCTGCTTGCTTTTCTCTTCACACACACAGAGACTGTAGGTGAAAGGCCTCCCAAATCCCAGACACTATTACCCATTTTACTTATCATCATCATCATGATCAACTCCCCAGTACTTCAGTACAGTAAATGATGCTGTCTCTCTGGTTTGGAGTCAGAAAGATTTGTAGAGATTATTTACTTTTTTTTTTTTTCCCTAGAAAATGTCAGTAAAATTTTAGTTGGCCAGAAATCTGTAACATGGCCTATTATGGTTCTGTTGTCATAGCTCCAACTTTGTGGAGTATGTTACGTTTTAAACTGTGTTAACTTAAATCTTATTGTAGCATTTATCCAGCTGTCTCTGCACATGAATTTACTGTTGTAAACCCAAAACAATTTGAACTCAATTCCATGTCCGTTAGAGTAACTGCCAGGTTTTATCCAAAGCAAACAGGATTTTTCCTATCTCAGTTCATTATGTCCAAATCTTTTGATCAAATAACCAGAAGTGTGAATGGAAACAGCCAGTATGTGTTCTTTCATGCATGTGAATATGTGTGCCTGCATACAGGAGGAAAAAAATTGTGGTGGGCATATCGTAATTACACAGGATAACCTAGCAGATAATTATAGAGACACTAGGAACTGTCATTACTTAACATGACAGTACAGTGCTAGTATTAGGCATTAAAATAGCCCCAGGCTAGAAAATTCATTTCCAAGAGCACAGTATACAAGAGCTATTTTGCAAATGTTTGGAAAGAAGTATTCCAGAATGAGTAGCTATTTTTATATAATGATTAACTTAGGAAGCCTTTTTTCAATCATAGCCAAATAAACACACAACAACAAAATAGGAAGTACTAACAGATTTTCTGGTAGAATTGGAATTTCAGTGCAGCAGAGTCACATCTAATATGAGCAATGTGATTATCAAGGCTTTTGTCATAAAATGTTATGAAGACTAAATAAAATAATATATATAAAAAGATTGCTTTCCACACAAAACCGATCAACAAATGCTTGTTGAGTTTGATATCTCATGAAGTTGTTCTTTTAAAGATTTGTAAACCACTGAAGTTTAAAAATTGAAAAATTGAAATAGTTGTAGCATTAGAAATGATCACTAAAGTCTGCAACCAAGGCATGACATTTGTGCTTTAAGGACTAAACTCTGAAGTGTTATGTATGTAAATAGAGAATACTGCAAACTTTATCACTGAGATTAGTAACAATCAAAATCAATTGAATCCAGAAGTTAACAGTAAAATTATGAGAACTAAGAGAAAAAAGAATTGTAATCACAATAAAGAAATCTCTGGCCCCACTTATCTGTAATAACTCCAAAACCAGTGACTTGTAGGTGGTGGAGAAAGAGCGGTGGTAATAGTAGATATTATGCGTCCCCAAAAAGAACAGTGTTACACCGCATATCCTAAAGTCACTATGAATGAACATATAATCTTAGCAAACATGGTTGTATGCTCTACCATCACCGTTTTACTACAAATTGACTAACTATTGTCTCTTCCTTCAAGTTCTACTCATACACTGCTGCCTCTACACAGGGAGTGTGAATTTGCCAGATCTTGTCTGGCATAAGGGTCACCAGTACATTAGTTGGAAGAAAAGTTTCTTCTTCATATATTTTTAAATTCACTGATTTTTTAAAATTTTATTTTAAGGGTCCCAGTTTGATTCCCAGTCAGGGCACATGCCTGGGTTGCAGGCCAGGTCCCCAGTGAGGGCCATGTGAGAGGCAACCATACATTGCTGTTTCTCTCCCCTCTTTCTCCCTCCCTTCCCCTCTCTCTAAAATAAATAAATAAAATCTTTAAAAAAATTTTATTTTAGAGAGAGAGAAAGACATCAATTGATTTTTCCATTTATCCATGCATTCATTGGTTGCTGGAAGAAAAACGTCCTAATTAACTCAGTCACACGTGCAATTTATAAATATATATCTACTGTAATTTACTAAATATAAAGAATCATATGCAATTACATATGCATAACTTAAGGATTAGAAAATGCTATATTTTTCATTGTACAATGCTTATTATTTCATATTTTGTGTTCTTAGATATTTCTAGATAAAAATGACTTTCTAAAACTTTTTAAAGAGTTATATCTGAACTAAGTGCTTCAAGACAAATGTTATTTTCACTATTACTTTGATGTTTTAAGGCCCTTAAATATATACTTTTTATGTGACTTTTTTTGTCAGTGTATGTCTGTATGCAAAACCATGCATATGTGTATGTTGAATTGAGAACTATAAAAGTATTCTTAATTTAAATCATTTTTATAATTCTTATGAAGACCAGTATAATAAAAATGACAGTGTTTTTATTACAACATATATCTACTTTGAAATGCAGACCTGTAAAATTAAAATGTTTAATTACTCAGTATGCTCAAAGTTTTAATAAAATATATTTAGATTTTAGATTTTAAATATACATATGTCCAGCTTCCCATATAAATCTATCCTAAGCTTATATTTATGTGTCAATTGCTGTTTTTATTCAATATATTGATTTGGTTTTTGTCTTAAAACATTAATAGGTATTAATTTTTCTGTACATAAAATAAATATAATGTTCTACTTCAATTGTTAAAGAAAAACATTTTTGATGTATAATACTAGGTATGAGTTTGGTATTGAAATATTTTACGAAGAGGAAATGAGAATATGTCATTTCCAACAGAGGCCTAATGAAGTGCAGAAAGAGTCAGATGCAGTAAAGTCATATCTAACAGTAAGGATAATACTGTATTTCACTGCTAGTATCTAAAACGTAAAAATAATTTGCAGAGATTTTCTCTTTGAATTAATCTAAAAAAATTCACATGGAATACTTTGATTGTTAAGGTAAGAAGAAAGAAGGAGCAAAAATTATCAAGAGAGAATAAAGTATTGAAAGGAATGGGGAAATATGTTATAAAATATGTGCATAGTACATCTAGAATATCAGAAGGTCTTAGAGCTTATCAATACATTTTCAACAAATTCAGTGTTTTTTAATGTTCCCCCAGTCTAGGGACTAAATCTAAAACTTCCTAGCTTAAGAATCATTTTCATGTAATTTTTAAATAATTGACTATGGCTTTTATTTCATTAACTATGAAATAAAACATTTTTTATAAAAAACTTGCAATAATATACTTACTAAACATTATTCAAACAATAATATTTTAAATAAACATGCAATTTGAGAAAACTTCCTCTGTGGAAACATACAATTTGTCAAGAAAATTTTTTAGTTTTATTGTGATTATATATTATTTGTCATCCCTAATTTGAATGTTTTAGAGATAATATTTTTATATTTATTTATGATATAAACTTTTATAGAAAGTATTCAAATTTATGTGAGCACAAAAGCTCAGTAATGTTTGTTGAGTTTTTACCATAGTCTAGGAACTGAGTGATTTACACATAAAACCTCATTTCATCTTAATAATAATAATAATAAATAAATAATGAACAACTTAAGAAATATAATTTATAGATGTCCTAAATGGAACTCAGAAAATTAAATACTCCTCTATATGTCTCACGAAGAAAAAGAATAAACTAAAAAAACATGAAATAAGAGTATCTTTATCATACATTTCTTGTGAAGATTAAATGGATTAACACAAGTGACGACTGAAGAGTGCCTAGAACAAAACAAGTACTAAATGATTTTTATTTTTTTAATAACCAAAAATGCATAGATATGTGGCGTATTTTTAATCTGTGTAAGGAATAATCTGCATATAGGGAACCTAACGTTTATCTAAGACATCTTAACACCTAAGATTAAATTGCTAATAAAGATTAAATATATTGCTAGATTTAACTATTTGCAAAACTTAATTGTTATATAAAATAAATATTATTGAAATAAAAAACATTATATTCAATATATAATAGCCTAAGGAAATGATAGTGGCCTCATCCAAATAAGAATATGCAAAGTTCAGAGTCTCATAATTGTAATAATATAAATATAGTGGCTATCATGTTCATTTTAATTTTGAGAATGAAATATCTCATACAAATGAATCATTTTGCAGTAATCTTTCCTAAGTTTATTCAAACACAACAAAGATATGTTTAGTAAAAAAAAATCCAAACAATATTTCTTAAAGAGTATTTCCATTTAGGTTTATAAAATGGGTTAAAAATAGTAGTTATATTTTATATTTGAAACAAAAATAGATATGGAGAGAATATAATTAATTACTCTGGGTCTGGATAGTGATGGAAAATTCTAAGATATTTTTTACTTTGGGAGATATTATATAATTTCTGAAATTCATAATAACAGACTTCAGAAAGTTGAAGTATGGCAAAGATCAATGAATAATATTTAAAAGGACTGAATTTCAGTTCAAGGCAAAACAGATATTAACCTGACAACAGGGATAAAGAAGATATTATTAATGGATAATGCTATTAACTACTTGGAAAACTTATGCACATTTACAAATTGCTCAAATAAAAAGAGAAGTTTAGCAAGATATTTCAGGGCCAATTATGAACAGTGAATTTCAGGATCATTATGAAAATTCAAATGACATCATTTACAAGAGAAACCAAGAGTTAGGGGCACTAACCAGATGGATAGATAGATAATAGATAGATAAAGAGAGAGTTGCATATTTCACTACAACATGAAAAAATAATTTAGAGCAGAGTCCACATTTAATGTATCAAAGTTATATTTAAGATATATGTTTTACAGAGTTAATAGACAAGATAAAAACTGGAAGGTATAAACAGCAATAAAACTAGTACATAAAAGTTTAGAATCCAGAACCACTATGAAAAGCCAACAAGTAAAAGAATACAGATAACTAAATAAAGAAAAAGACAAAAAAGCTAGTCACTTTACTAGTGAGAAACCAGGACTGCCAATAATGCTATAAGGTTAAATTCAAGGAAATTGTGCCATTATGAGCATCACGGTGCATCGGTAATTTTGATTGGTGTCTCATGATTCTTAGCAAAATAAAAAGGGAACCAACCATATGGGAAATTATATTTGCAAATGATACATTGGACAAGGGTTTTGTCTCCAAAATATATAAAGCACTTGACTCCACTCTAGGAAGACAAACAATCCAATTAAAACATCGGCAAAGGACCTGAACAGACACTTCTCCGAAGAGGACATACAGAGGGCTCAGAGTCATATGAAAAGATGCTCAGCATCACTAGCCATCAGAGAGATGCAAATTAAAACCACAATGAGATACCACCTCACACTGGTCAGAATTGCCATCATGAACAAATCAACAAACAAGTGTTGGAGAGGATGCAGAGAAAAGGGAACTCTAGCGATGGGAATGCAGACTGGTGCAGTCAATGTGTACAACAGAATGGAATTTCCCCAGAAAACTAAAACTGCAACTGCCTTTTGACCCAGCAATTCTACTACTGGGATTATACCCTGAGAATCCTGAAACAACAATTCAAAACAACCTATTTTTAAGTTTCTTACAAAAGTATTCATTCTTGTCAAGGATTTTTACAAAGAAAGCCAGGCTGACTAAAAATTAGCTCTACTAATATAAAGAAAATCTATGATATTTATTCCACAACAAATCTAATCAAAGTTTCTTTCATTTTAGCCTTTCATTTCATCTTTCATTCAAAATGAGATCATTGAACTTAATAATTGAAGAATTAACTTAAATTGTCAAATACCAGAAGACAGAGTATATTTTCTGAATCAGTTATATTCAATAACTGTAGACTATTCTACCAGGAATAATATCAATGCAGATTTTTGGAAGATTTTGGATGATGCCCTTGTCTCTGTTTTAGGCACTTGAGGTTTGACAGCTACCCTCCAATGAGGCAGGGAGAATAAGAGAATGGCCCCAGGGGAGAGAAGTTGCAGAGTTCAGTTGTGCTCACTTGTATGGTAAGTTTGAGTCCTTCCTTATAGCCAAGGAGTTGCGTCTAATATGTGGTGAATATTCCATCTGAAGACTAGGAGAAGCTGGGATGCAAATGTAGATTCTGAATGAGTTAGGAAACTAATGAAAGTTAAAGTGGTGGAAGTAAATGAAGGAGCCCAGGGAAAATGTGTCATATATTAGGAGGCATGAGGATTTAGGAGAGGCTTTTAAGGAATACAAATGAGAGTTTGGCAAAGGAAAAGTAGTTTTGTTTTTTTTTAATGACTCTCTGAGGGTGCCCAGAGATGTAAGAGGGAAAAATTAGGTGTGTGTGTATTCCAATCAAAAGCAAAGGGAGAATTACGGAACATGGCCTGCGTAACAAACTGTAACGTGCTGTAAAGTGGCTATGAAATGAAGGAAGGTGTATTGACAGGTTACCAGATGGTCCAGAGGAACTCAGCTGTTTGTTGCAGGAGAAAACCTTATCCATTTATATTTTCTTCTTCTTTTCCTTTCCTATATATTTTTTCTTATTTCATTTTTGTCTTTTAGAGGAAATTGACGTAGCTCCTATCTAATGATTTTTATTTTCTCTCTGAAATAAAAAGAAAGGTCACTTGAGAGTGAAAAGATTAGATGACTTTAATGGGATTGGAAAAGTGGAATAGCTAGTGTGGGAAACAGAAAACGAACCCTATCAAAAACTGAAAAGAATTTTCAGGTTGCGGTGAAGTCAGGTTTGATACCATGCTCTCCAAAATATAATTAGAAAAAGCAGATTCCAAATCCATGACTTTCCTGTGTGTGGACAGAAAGTGCAGAGAACCAAATTAAAACAGAGATTTATTTCTATGTTTAGTTGAAATATGGTTGTGCATTAAACTCAGTCTATCAATTTTTATGATCTGCCAAATATTCACAATATCCAAGTGACATTACCATCAGAAAGTAGAAAAATCAATAAAAAATAAGAGGTTTCAGTCAGCATGTTATTACACAAAAGTTGTAACGTTTCCTTTTTACTTTTTACAATGCAACTCCCCTTAACATCTTGTGCCATTCCCAAACCCTTCCACTACAGGTGTTATATTTGTTTACTTACTATTCACTTAATACGGTATACATATAAAGACATTCTCAGGCATACCATACATACAATACTATCTGAAGACAGACCAAACTTCATCTTATATTTTTAGACATTTTGGCATGTGTAGGTTTTCCAGCTTTCCAACACCGTGCTTTGCTGTAGACCCTATTTGCATAGTCCATGTTTTTCCCAAATATTTTACTATTACCAAGTATATAATCATAACATCTGTTCAAATATTTAAAAACTCATATGTGTAACTATTTGCTGTACCTGTCAACAAAAATACAGTATTTAAAAAGGCATTTGCATAATTAGAATCAAATTATGTGTTCTATTAAACTACTGGAATGTGAAATTTTGACAGGTAATAAAAAAACATCATGCTATATAAACATTTCCAAAAAAGAAAGTATTTACTTTTTCTAAGTTCAAATGAAGATATTGGAATGAAGAATAAGAAACAAAGCTTCTAACACATTTTCCATTTATGGTCCGCAAGTTTAAATTTAAATTTCTCAGGTTTTAGAATTATATAGAATCCACAGTAAATAGAATTAGAGTTGTATTTTTTAGTTGAAAGTAAGATGAAAAAACATTATTACAATGTAATCACTGTAAATGCATAAAAATAGAAGAGATGTATATATTTAATAGAAGATATATCCCAGTAAGTATGCTCTTCAGAATTAAACTCCTGAAGTATTATATATTTCCACTAGAAAAAAGTAAAATGTGTTATTGCTTTTAGATTTTCCAAAAATGTTTTATAGAATACTTATTTACACAAATATTTTACACGAAAAACTATAAAAGTGAAATGATATATCTGATGAAATAATTATATTTAAAATATTCATAAAAATATTCCCAACTAGATCAATATTTAATAATTTGACCCACTGAATAAAAATTATCTACAGTATTTCATAGTAAACAGTACCAACAATAAGAAACTGAATGTCAAGTTAAAAATATTTCAGATTCACTTGAAAACTTAGGCTTATGCCTTAAACCAGATAGTTAAGTAGTCAACATCTAAAAGGTGATGTCTTTCCCAAATACTTTAATTTGTTTTCTCATTCATTTAATCTGGCATTATCAACCAATATATGTGTTCTACTCCATTCTGTGCACCACAGGAGGAGAAGCAAATGCTGAGAGCAGTGCTTGTCCACAGCACTCTCGTGTTTGTGGGAGCTTACACGCCAAGGTAACACAACTAGTTTCATAGTATGTATATGTACACAGGTGTGAGTGTGGACGTGGGGCAGGGCATTTACAGATTTAGAATACAGTAGCATTTATAGTTAAGTCCAAGAGACCTTTTCAGAACAGGCATTATTTGTCTGTACTTTCAAGAGTCAGCTACCTATACCTTTAAAGATGGAAGGGGGAGGATGTAGAATATACAAGCTACAAGAAAAGTGAAGTCAGTTGAAAATAAGCTGATGTTAATTAATTAATTAATCTATTTATTTATTTATATGAAACAAAAACAGGTTTGGCTGCCTGTCATCACAAAAAGCCAAATGCATGAGGCAGGTGTTGGTGTAAAAAAGAAAGAGGTTTATTCAGGTGCCACACAGCCTGGGAGACTCCCATCTCAAAGATCATCCTACTCAAGCCCATAGTTCCTATTTATAATTTTCCCTAAGAAAATGACTCCGGTCATGTTATCAAACATGTATTTTACCAGTACTAATTATGCTAATTTTAGCTGTACAAAAATAAGACAAAAAATAAAAGCCTGAACATCAGCTTTTTATACTAGTATTTTTTCAATTAATTAATGTAGTTATTTTTAGAAAGAGGGAGGAAAAAAGGGGGAGAGAAACACCAACACAAGAGAGGAACTTTGATCTGTTGCCTCCCAATCCCACAACACAGCCATGTACCCTGACTGGGAATTGAACCTTCGAACTTTTGCTTTGTGGGACAATGCCCAACTGACTAAGCCACGCTGATCAGGGAAGGTTCTTATACTAGTTTTAATGCCAGATAAGACATTTATCCCTACAAGATTTACAAACTAAAGTGGTTTGAAGCCAAAGTGATACAATTTTCAGGTGTTCTTGGTTTATAATTTTTCAGGACTGAAAACTTAAATATGCATTATCCTAATACAAATTATTTGAATATATACATTCTACAAGATTTGAGCCACATTTGTAACTTGAGAATTTTTTGTTTTTCAATCTGTACTATAGTACTGGGGAAAGCTTTATAACTTTGTCTTGATCCTACTGAGAAATATGGAGCTTGAAATATTGAGAATGGCCTTAAAATAATTGTCTTCTCCAATTATTAGTAGCTCTATTAGTAGCATCCATGTTTACTGATTAACTGTCTATTGTCCAGTAAGTACTGACTATTTAAGAAGTTATATAAATGACTGGCTTGGATTTTTCAAATTTAAATAGTACTGTATAAATTGGGAATTGTATTTGTCTCCTAGATAAAATATTTAATTGATATTGAAAAATAGGGCCTTGGCTGGTGTAGCTCAGTGGATTGAGCGTGGGCTGGGAACCAAAGGGTCTCGGTTCGATTCCCAGTCAGGGCCCATGCCTGGGTTGCAGGCCAGGTCCCCAGTGAGGGCCATGTGAGGAGCAACCATACATTGCTGTTTCTCTCCCTCTCTTTCTCCCTCCCTTCCCCTCTCTCTAAAAATAAATAAATAAAATCTCTTAAAAAATTGAAAAATAAAGGTTTATAGTTCTCTCTTGTAAAAGAAGTGCAACCTAGGGAGTCCATAGATATTATGGGAGGTCCAAGAGATCATCAACGCCCCAGTTTACTTCTCTCACATTTGTCACTGTCATTGCTTTGTTCTATCGTCAAGCTCATCTCATGTTCATGTGTTTTCCTCTGCCACTTTGGTTATCAACTCTATGCTTTAAACAGATGAAAAAGAAAGCAGTGTGAAAAATCATCTTTCTTTAAAGAGGTTTCTTGGAAAACCCAGTGATTCTTCTTATATCCAATCAATCCTATCAATCTTCAAATAAAGCTAGGAAATTAAATAAATATCTGGCAATAAGTTATTCAGAGTTCCAATTCTAGGGAAGTTAGCAGAAATGGATATGGGATAGGTTCTTTATGCCCCAATTTAATTAATGAGATTGAGTTCGGTAAGATCTCAACATCCAATGTCACATAACAGATGCATGTCAAAGTAAGTGTGTTTGGATATTGAAATTACACAGCACAACTTTCAGGGTTGAGGCTGGGAAGTAGACAGTAAATTGAACTGGAATGTAAATGGTATTTACAGTACATTTTTGGCATTCAAAAACAGCATAAACATATGTGGCATTTCCAAATTCAGCTGATTCATTCAAGTAAAAACAGAGGACATATGGACAAAGACAAAGGGTGTAGGTTCGAGGGTTGGAGGTGGGGTGGAGGGGCATGGTGGGGTGAAAATGGAGACAACTGTACTTGAACAATAATGCAAAAAAAGAAAAAAATTGCTTTGACTCTAACCCCAGAGAAGTTTGTCATGGAGGAAACACAGACAAGACGTGAGTGTTTGAGCAGACCAAGTGTTACAAACAGTGCGTTAAAGAGAAAACAGAAAGGTTGGAAGTTCACCTCATTTTATAGACATCTGAAATGTGGCTAGGCAGTGGAAAGTATTAGATATTTGGGAAAATAATGAAAAAGAAGAGAACCAGTCTTCAAATATGTGCCCTTAGGCAATTTCTGATACGTTATTATTTATATAAGTTTATTTCTTATAAATAAGAGTCGATTTAAAACATACACAAATTTCATATCTTTTTAACTTACATTTGTGATAAAGTTTGTTGGGTAGATCAGCTTTTGTATTGGAGGTCAGTCAAGGCTGGATGTTTTCAATGCTGAGATAATCGCAATGAAAAACAGGGTCAGACGTCTTACTCCAGACATCTTAGTGGTGTTCGTATTCTGACCCGCAGACTCTTTTTTTTTACCTTTTTTTTTTTTTTTTGAGAGAGAGAGACACTGATTTGTTTTTCTACTTATTTATGCATTCACTGATTGCTTCTTGTATGTGCCCATGCTGGGGATCAAACCTGCAACCTTGGGTATCAGGATGATGCTCCAGCCAACTGAGCCACCCTGCCAAGGCTGATCTGTGAACTCTTAGTGAGCACACACACTGAACAGTGAAAACAAGAACTAAATCAGCTTTTAATTACATGTCTTTTAAAGAATTTATTTCAAATAATTATTGAATTTGGAAGCTCCCTGCAGGTATTTTCTGTAATCATTAAGCATTTCAAGGAGCAGTTGGCTTATATTAAAAGTTCAGTAGGGCATAACTATTTTTCTTCATGTTCTAAAATAAGATAATTCACTCTTGTTCAGGTGTTATATGAGACCCCATTTCATTGAAGAAGCACAGATAATTAATGAGTTTAAAGGTAGTTGAGTTATATTTTCAAACAGTAAAAGCAATGAAGTAGACCTACATTATTTATTTTCTTCTCTAAAGGCATTATAATTGTACTACATATTGGTCTGTAAAGAAATAAAACCACATTGCAGCAACTCTCAGTTCAACAAATATTCAGACACTAAAATATTGAAGTGCGCCCTGGCTGGTGTAGCTCAGTGGATCAAGCACGGGCTGCAAACCAAAGGGTCGCCGGTTCAATTCCCAGTCAGGGCACATCCCTGGGTTGCAGGTCAGGTCCCCAGTGGGGGCTATGTGAGAGGCAACCACACATTGATGTTTCTGTCCCTGTCTTTCTCCCTTCCTTCCCTTCCTTCCCTTCTAAAAATAAATAAATAAAAAATCTTTAAAATACTGAAGTGGGTGGAGCCTGCCTAGACCCAGAATTCAAAGGGAGTATCTAGGGAAAACAAAACCCTCAAAATAATAAACCTAATGTCTAAAAACTTATTTTTAATAAAACATAATAAAGATGGAAAGAAAATTTTTAGAGCTTGTTGAAGGCATTTTCCATGTGCATTATATCCAGTGAGAATCCTATCCTAGAGAAAGGGAATATTGGGTTTCCTAGAACAAGAAGGATGAACTCTTTATTAATTAAACTTAACTAAGAATCATTGTTCCTAGACCTGGCTGGTGTGGCTCAGTGGATTGAGTGCAGGACTGTGAACCAAAGGGTTGACGGTTCCATTCCTAGTCAGGGCACATGCCTGGGTTGTGGGCCAGGTCCCTAGTAGGGGGAGCTTGAGAGGCAACCACACATTGATGTTTCTCTCCCTATCTTCCCCCCTCCCTTCCCCTCTCTAAAAATAAATAAATAAATTCTTTAAAATAATTGCCATTCATAAAAATGTGATTTTTATTGAAAATGCATATTTTTGAAATTGAGAATGTAAACAACAAAATATCTCATTTTGGAGGCCTGGTGAGTTTGAAATTTCGAACATTGATTAAGCATGATTCGTTATCTAATTCTTTCAAACTATTCTAATGGTTTTCAGAATATATTTAATAATTTCTGTTTGAATAAAGTTAAAGAATTCCCCAAACATGTAACTCTCCAATGTTGTTGTCCTTAGTGTATGTGCATGTGTGTGTGTGTTTCCAATTTTTCTAAACATTTCTATTAACTGTAGTTTTCAAAAAGTTCTGGGAATAATTTTTGTTGTTTCCATAGTATTTATTTTTGCTCAAACTTTAATACAATAAAGATGTTTAGTAACACTGATATTTCATGATTAAGAATTTTTTTTCCTTTAAAATGGGTAAAATGTATCCTACATTACTATACATTTTTCTTTATTTAATGACCTATTTCTAGAGCACTTTTAAATTTACAAAGAAATTAAGTGGAAGGTACTATGGGAGACCACTCTGCATGGCGTGGACCCAGCTTCCACTTGGAGGGGCCAGTGGAGAGTGACACAGTGCCCATGCCCATGGATGGGTTCTCCTGTGGGGAATCAGGCTGCATTGTACCTAGACTGCTGTGAGGCTTGCTTTTGCTAAAACTCCCTCACCTGGATTGAAGTAACAAATGTTTACTGCATATCTCTAAAGTAACTTCCTAAAGTCTGTGCTAAACCTTCCAAGTATAAAGTGTAACCAGTTCAACCACTTTTCCCCTGGATCTGTAACATCTTTCTCTTTGAAGTAATTAGCAACATTCTTACCTTTGTTATCTGTAAAAGGTAATCACCACAGCGAACCTGTGCATAGTAAATAAGAACCATCCTCCACGTAATGTACCCAGAAAAACAATAAAAGCCTGTCAAGGCAAGGGTTGGGGCACTCTCCTCTTGAGAGAGTGGGCATGCCTTCCCTTTTCCTCCACAGGACTCAGTAGTCCATGTGAATTTGTCTCATGTCTCAGCCATGATACCACGGATACTGCAAGCCGGTGTCTGCATCAAAGTACAGAGACTTTATATATACCTCCTCATACTACCCTGTCCATAGTTTTCATTAAGGTTCAATCCTTGTCCATTCTAGGGGCTTAGACAAATTTTTAATGACATGTCCACCATTTGAGGATTGGTTTATCAGGATTGGTTTACTATCCAAAAACATACCTTGTGATCCTTCCTTCTCCAGAATCCCCAGCAACTACTGATGTTTGTACTATCTTCACAGTTTTGCCTCTTCCAAAATGTCAAGAGTTCAAATCACAGAAGTATTTTTAGATGGGATTCTTTCACTTAGCAATATGCATTTACGGATTTTCACCATATCTTTTAATGAGTTGATAGCTCATTTCTTTTTAGTGCTAAATAACTTTCCACTAAATGGCTGTACTACAATAGTTTATTGATTCACCTACTAAAGGGCACCTTGGTTGCTTCCAAGTTTTCCCAATCATAAATGATGCTTCTGTGTACATTTATGTGTAGAATTCTTGTGGACATAAGTTTTCAACTTCTTTGGGTAAATACCAAAGAGTCCAATTATTGGATTGCAGGGTAATATATGTTTATAGCAATACTTACTTGCTTTGCAAGACTTCTGTAAAAGATTCAGGGGATTAACCTAGTACTTCTCAATGTGTGGAGGCAGAAGTTGGACCCTTTATCTTAGATTTGCTCAAGGATTTTTAACATACTGCTCAGACTTATATACTACATCAAAGTGTTTCTCAAAACAGGCAATCCACATTAGTATAAATTTGCATATGTTAAAATGCAGATTCTTAGATCCTGACTTGGACACATTGAATCATTATATGAGAAGGGGAGTGGAGAAATCAATTAACAGTCATTCTCAATGACTTATACACGCTGATGTTTGAGTATCACTGCTGTAGATGAAGGAAAAAAATGCTTAATTTTCTCCCGCACTGGTGTAGCTCAGTGGGTTGGTCATTATTCTGCAAACCGAAAGGTTACTGGTTCGATTCCTCGTCAGGGCACATCCTGGTTTGCAGGCCAGGTATCCGGTTGGGAGTGTGCAAGAGGCAATGAATTGATGTTTCTCTAGCACATCGAAGTTTCTCTCCCTCTCTTTCTCCTTCCCCTCACCTCTTTGTAGCAGTAAATAAATCAAGTCCTTAAAAAATTCTTAGTTTTCAATGTTCATTTTAGAAAATCCCATCGTAATTTCAAATACCAAGATCCCAAGATATAATTTAAGAAACTCAGTCATTCAGTTAAGTAGGCAATCAGATAGCTTTCCAAACATCCTTTTATTTATAAAAAATGACACTGACCTTTTACTCTGTGACAGATGTTACCCTGGAAGCTGGAGACAGTGGCTCAGTCTCTGTGGAGATTACACCAATACAATAATAAAAACAACAAAGCAAATCCAACCATTTTGAAATTATTTTGGTGAAAAAATATAGTTGAGGGGATGTGATATTTCATTATTAAACATCTGTGAATGAAAAAGGGACCACATTACCCTGACAAGCTCAGGTGAGGCCTGTATGGAGGGCCTTATAAACTCAGAGACCAATGTAAACACACAGCATGGTCTGAAATTAAAAAGCAAGTCATAGTAGGTAGTCATGTCCTAGGCTGGTGTCTTCCTTGACAAATGTCAAACTTTACCTTAATTCAGCCTCTCTGTTGTCTTTTTTGGCATCTGTGATAACATTCCTTTGGATTGTCAGAGTAACCTCCTTTTTCCACCCCTCTCAAGGCACAACCTCCGACCAAACACAAGACCATAGGACCCTGCACTGCTGTCTTTTTCTTCCGTATACCATTTCCATGTGCATAAAAGTTAACTATCCTGTACCCACCAGTGTAAAATAAGTATATGTCTATTGATTTTACTTTTTATCCAAATTCTGAGATTTCCCCACGTTGCTTTCTCCTGCCTCCCTAAATCTTTCACCAAAGGATTTTATGTAATCCCCATATGTCTTCTCCTTTAATTCTGATCTATAAAATAAGTTGTAAAAACTGCCATTTTCCAGAGCATTTTCTCCATCTGTTGAGATTTTTTCTTCCTAGCAATCGCCATTAGTTTGGCTCAAATAAATTCATAAAAATTCTCTGTAGGTTTGGATGTTTCTTATGTTGACACATCTATTCCCTTCATATTGATATTTAAGATTGTTTTTGTGCCAGGTTCTGAATGGAGCATAAAATATATATTTTTCTATTACTTAAACCGAGCATGTTGCTTGACTCTGGTTCTTACAGAAAGCAGAAACCGGTATTACCATAAAAGCTCGGACTAGTCAGTTTTATCTTAATTACAGATATAGTGGCACATTTTCTATGTCACAGAATTATTATGATGCTATGTTCTCATAAATATTTTTGAATTGATGTAGAAAAAACTAATATATTGAATATATTTTATTAGTATTATTATTGGTAAGAGCAATTAATAAAACCCATTTCTTAGGTTGTGAAAGACTTTGGTACAGTTCTTATACTTCTTACTTCTATCACCTAGAGGACACAAGGAACTAAAGGGAGTCTACCTTGAGGTTATGTTTTTCAAAATCTTTTAAATACCTTTAGTTATATTGTCTTGCTACTGAAGTCTACATTTGTAAAATTAATGCATTTCAGCATATTAAGAACAGTTAAAAATAGTTCATGAGTTTTATGATGCATACCTTTCCTTGACTTGGTGTACTTGTTGTGATAATACTTTCTATCATTTTGATATACCTAAGGTCATTGCCAATGTAAACTGAGGTGAGAGTCTTACAACAATGAAGGTGAGTAATGTCAGGGGTAGTACTTTGAGAATGCATCTTCGGTGAGGCGATTTCAGTTTTAATAGGCAGACCTGTGCTTTGGCGTAAGTGGTAAAAACAAAGGGAAAAGGAGAACCAAATGATACTCTATGAAACATTGAAAATAAAAAAAAAGAACTGTAAACAAATATTCAAAATGAATATTTAAAAAAATAAACATTCCAAGTCTATTTTAACAATCACTTCTCGCTGTATCCATGGCAATAAGCTCCTCTAGGTTATCCAGCAGCTTGAAATTCAGCATTAAACAGAGAATAAAACTCTGTAAATCTATTAGGAGTTAAACCAAGGCACTGCTGTATGGGCAATCATCAAAGAATAGTGTCTTCAAAAATAAATTGGGGCAACAGAGCACTACTGCTTTTATTTATAGATAAAACCCTTCTCAACCATGTTCACTGATCTCTTTGCCTTATGCTGAACTTGTTTCACTTTCTTTTCCCTGGTGAAGTTCTATATGATTTGACTTTGTGAGAATTTTCCTCTTTCTTTTCATTGATTCTGTTGAATGTAATGCAGAACTGAGTCATAGATTGATGAGGCCTCACACCAGGTGAGGTAGTATATCTGTGAGTAGCCCTTAGGCAAACTAGATGATAAAATAGTAGGTCATACTTTCCATCCTGATATGTGAAAAACATCTCCATCAATCTTTTTTTTTAAGATTTTTATTAATTATTTTTTTTAAGATTTATTTTTATTTATTTTTAGAGAGAGGGGAAGGGAGGGAGAAAGAGAGGGAGAGAAACAGCAATGTATGGTTGCCTCTCACATGGCCCTCATGGGGACCTGGCCCGTAACCCAGGCATGTGCCCCGACTGGGAATCGAACCGGGACCGCTTGGTTCCCAGCCTGCGCTCAATCCACTGAGCTACACCAACCAGGGCACATCTCCATCAATCTTAATTTAATATTACTTTCCATTCTTCCAGGAACCTTAGTTGTAATTGTGTGTGTGTGTGTGTGTGTGTGTGTGTGTGAGTTTAGATTTTATTTATTTATTTTTAGAGAGAGAAAAAGGGAGGGAGAAAGAGCAATGTATGGTTGCCTCTCACATGGCCCCCACTGGGGACCTCACTGGGGACCTGGCCTGCAACCCAAGCATGTGCCCCGACCGGGAATCGAACTGGGACCTTTTGGTTCCCAGCCCGTGCTCAATCCACTGAGCTACACCAGCTGGGCCTAATTTTGTGTTTTTATGTTCCATCCACCATTATCATTCCTAAAACGTCCTATTACACGATGTCTTAATATATAGCCATTGTGGTCATTTTACGTTGGTAACATTTTATGTTGTGGTGAGTTGGACTTTGGTAGATACATTTTTCCTACCATCTCTTAAATAACAGTAAATATTTTGAGAAGTAAAATATTAAGGGTTCATTAGGCAGTGTCCATTTAGCAGGGTAAGTAATAATTTAGGAATTCCAGGATTATTTGGCACCTCCAATTAATCAACACCGCAAAGTAATTTTAATATTTTTCCATGGCTTTTGAGCTTTGGGCAGTTTATAAAGTGGAGTTCTCATGATTGCCATTCTATTCCTCACTGTTTTTTCTTTGCTTATCAGTCAGGCACGATAGCTCTTCCAGGTGCTTTTGTAAGTCCAAGAGATCACCATCATCACTGTCATTTATTGACTGCCAGATAAATACTTTGCAGAGCATGGTGTAAACTGCTTCTCTGGGAATCTAGCTTCATATATAAATATATCTTTCTTTTCTAAAGTGACACTCCAGTATGTGCTACTAGGCAACAGCTCTCTCTCTAACAGATCCAGTGTTCTTTTATTATTTTCGTGGGTCATGGAAAAAAGACTTATGATGACATTTTATATTTTTTTATTAAAAGATCATAAGGACACAAGAATTTGAACCTCAAGAAACTAAAAAATCAGCTAGCTTTATAAAGTCAACAAAAAAGAACGACATTGCCTACCTTCTAAGGAGTAAAGTATGGGCTAAATAAAGGAAAGTAATACAAATTTCTGTAACTAATTTGTGTTTAGCGTAAATTTAGCAGACTTATTTTCAGTATTGTGACTTTTAATCTGTTCTCATTAATGTCATCTGTTTCCTCCATGGAATGTATACAAATAGCAACTTATTTTGTTGCTTGGCGAGATTCATTCCCTCTGTTCTAGTCAACAATGTATAATTAGACTGTGCTTTGAAAACCTGTATTGGTACTGGTGTTTCAAAGTTGATGGGAAAAATAGTTTTATTTATATTTGACAGTTATGAAGATTATCATGGAATCAATACAGACTTAGCTATGTTATCACTACTCCCTCTCTCTACTCGAGTCCTTAACTTAAAAATAATGAATGAATGAATGAATGAATACATACATACATAAAACAGAACAAAAGTTCCAGAAATTTTTTGCAGAAAAAAAATAAGGATGAGTCAATGAGTCAGTGGATTTAATGAAGGAATCTTACTTAAGCATGTCACAAATTCTGGCCCGCAGAATTCATAAGCTATGACAGGTGTGTGAATAAACTCACATGGAATACACTGGACTAGAAAAATCCAGGACCATGCAACCCCTCCCTTATGATATGGGAGAGGCCCCAAGCATCCTGTTGACCGGCCTTTTATTGCTGTTTTAGGGGATATTACATCAGAATGGTCTTCATTAACTATGCATAGATTGTAGATTTGGGTAGATATCCAGGAAGGTACATCGAAAGGAAAGATATGCAAACGGAAGGACAACAGGCTTGAGCTGAACACAAAGGATTGTCAACATTGGTCTGAGAAGCTAGGCATGCATTAGCATAAGTTCTTTTGATCCAGGGAGAAAGAGGTTTTAGCATGAGCAAGTTTTAGCTCTAGGAAATATGCCATACTGATTTACCCACAGGAAATTCAAACACGTGGGTCCTGCTTGCTGTCCCATGTTCCACGGGAGTGTTTTCTCCCTTAGACGTGAAACAGTAGAACTACATTTCCCATGGTGAGATGCATGAATTCCCTTTAAAGCAGAAGGGAATACTGAAAAAAAAAATCATTAAATAAACTTGTGAATGTGTGCTACATGACAAAGTAACATTGACTAAGTCAACTGAGATTGAACAGGAGCTTGAATGTATATCTAAAAGTTTCAAATTAAATTAGATCTTGATGCCCTATTGAGAAAAATAATTACCTTGAAATGTTTAAAATCTGTAGTTAGATTAAGAGTGAGGCAATATGCCATTGTCTTCTATTGATCATGTTTTCATGTAATTTCAAGTTCTACGAGGAGAAAAGTTATTTGCTCCATATTGCAAATTTCAGTGTGGGTCCAGAATATTTGAACTTTTTATAATTTTCCAAAGTGATTATAATGCATTTATGCACTATTAGGTAATTATTTGATCCTATAATGTTTGTAAATCTCTCATTCCACCTACCCTTGAATTCTATAATGCCATATTGTTCTAGCTTTTACTTATGAACTGCCTATTTTTTCTTTATCTTTTTTACTTGCTCCTCCTCTCCTTGCTGTTTCCATTACTGGCTTAAATACTTATGCAAATTTAGTTACATGTGGCAGATGTGACTGGGACCTCAAATCCCCTTGGCACTCAGGAACGCCACACACACCTGTAAATTCATTCTGCAAGCACTTGCAACACGCTGCCTGAGAACTATCTCTGGCCACAGAGGTATTCTCCAGCAGCGTCATTAGGTACATCAGAGGTGCCAGACAATTAATGTTCTTAGAAACAGTCCTCAGCCAATGACAGGCAAGTGTGGTGCATAGACAAACCCAGCTTCCTCACCCCTTGGAAGGATAGGGACAGTGTGTACTACTCTGAGGCATGCTAAAGTCTGTATAGTCTGCCCTAGTTAGACATGTTACACATGGGTGACATGTTCATTAACTGGATATTGACTTCCTTCCTTCCCTCCTCTGTCTTCCTTCTTCACTTTCTAACCAGTGCCTCATGGGATTTCTTGACAAACTATTTGCACTCATATATATTTATTTAGCCTCTGCTTCATGTGTTACCCAACCTAAGACAGTTATGCTATTTAACCTTTTTAAGGTTCAGTTTATTTATAAAAATGAGATAAAATATTAAACCAATTAGATGTTTGTGAACATTATGAAATAAATTGTATAGAATTTTATATAACAAATATTTTGAGCACAAGAAATATTATATCCTTTCTTTACTTCCACCAAAATAAATACCTATTTATTCCAAGTCATCTATGTATCCGTTCTGGCTACTCTTTTTAAGATTGTGCTTTCATGGTTTCTTCCTTACTGGAGTGGCCTCAAAAATTATTGGCTGGTGGACTATGGGGCCCTCAGAAATGTCAATTTGGTTTTTAAAGAAACGGTTGGCTGAGCATTCAAATGAAAGCCAGCTGTATTGCAGTGAGCCTCCCTATAGAAAGAACCACATGGCATGTAATCACAAACCATGGCCTCTGGTCAATAGACAATGGAAAACTGAGGTCCTTAATTCAGCAACCTGAGAATAATTTAATCCTGTTAACAACCTCGCAAAAAAGCTTAGAAGTGGGTCCTTTCTGAGTTTTCCTGCAGGTAAGACCACAGCCCTAACCAACATCTTGATTTCAGCCCTATCTGAGACCCTGAGTCAGAGCATCCAGCTTAGTTGTGTTTAGATTCCTGACCTGGAGAAACTGAGAGATGATTATTTTTTCTTTTTAAAGCCATTAACTTTTAAGACAATTTATTACACAAAAATTGGATAAATTAATACAATTACTAAAAGCCATAAGAGATCATTAAAAATGTAAGATGCAAGATACCATAAACAGATTTTTCAAGAGTGGCTGACTAGAATTAAATGTTTACAACACATGTAACAAAATATGCTAGCATATATAACAAAATCTTTTGAATAGTGATAGTTGATTTTTAAAAGATAATCATAAAACATGAAAAAATGACAAAATTAAGAGTACATTCACACTAAGAATAATTCATAAAAATAAAACCTGGATAAAGTGATAGAAAACCCAACTCCCATACTGTTCATTGCTCTAAGAATATAGTTTGCATCCTTTTGGAAAATAATTTAGTCATATGTATCAAAATTTAAAAGCTGTGTTATCTCTGATTTTTAATGTTTATTTTAAAACTATAAGGACAAAATATTGTGAAAAATTTTTATTAATATATGCTCAGCACATAATTATTTCTATAACAAAAATATGAAGTAGCCTAATTGTCTGTCAAAAGAGAAATTGTTTTAAATAAATAAGAGCATACTTATGTGGTAGAATATTATCTCACTATCAAATAATGAGTTCTAATGTGAATAGGTTCTAAATCTTTAACTCAAGGTAGTCTGTAATATATCAAAAGTAGTATGTAACTGCCACAGTGAAAAAGATTTCTTCACTAGTTAAAATACTTTTTTTTCTTAGTCATTAAGATAACGCTGCATGGGACAGGGGAAAATGTTGGCAGGAAAATGGAGACGACTGAACTTGAACAACAATAAAAGAAAAAAGATAACGTTGCATCTTTAAAAATTTCTCTCTGCCCTCTGAAACTCTTCATTATCTCCCTTAAGCATGAGAGTAGAAACTTAGAGGAAAGGTGTTTGATAAAAACAAATATTCTTGTATCTTACTGTGAATTTTAAATATATTTTAAAACCTAATTGATAGCAATTCACATTATATGAACACTTTTAAAAAAATTATTACTATGTAACCTTCTGATGAGATAAATTTCCTGTTATTTTATAAGTTGAAAATTCTATAAGGGCAGTGACATTAAAAACCCTATAGAAAACAGAAGAAGAAGAATTTTTATTTTGACAAAAGTAATTCTCTTTTTTCAAAATGTAAGAGAATCACCATTTTCTCAAAATAAGTAGAAAGATTTTGCACCCTCTATTTCCATTAATTTCTTTACTGAGAAACTTCAGAAATGAAAAATTAATGTATTTATAAATGTTAACAAATCAGTTACTAAATAATTTTGGCAATCTGTCTAATACTGATTTTTATTTAAATGAAATGAATAAAATGAAGTCTTAAGTAATTATATGTGTAATTCATTTTCATCTTATTCCAATTGAAGTCAATGATTGGAATTAGTTTCATAATACAAATATGTATTTCTGTCTATACAACAGATTCCATGATTTCTTTTTCTTGAGCAACAAATTTACCACTTTAATTATAATTTGCCAATGCATATTTTAAATTTAATTTTAATACTCAAATACTTGTTAACTGATAGGAGGAAACTGGTCAAAGTTCATATGGTATGTCCTTAAACTGTAATAACTTTTAGTTTTCTCATTATAATATTGAAAGTGGATGAATCATCTGTAGGAAAATTAAGTCAAATTGGCCAAGTAATTATCTTATAAGATGTACCTTCTTAAAACAATACGAAAATCTGGTAACATTTTTTCGCTGAAGGGACTTAAGTGAAGAAAATGACTGGCTGATTTGGGGAAGAGCCAGGCCAGAGTATAGCTGGAGCCTATGGTTGAGTGTGGGGAGCAGGAGAGAAGAAATGACAGAGGGCAGCAGGGGAGGCAGATCATAAATCACTTGAGGGATTGAACTTTTTCTTTGAGTGATATGGGACACGTTGGAGCGTTTTTCACAGAGGAGTGACACAACCTGGTTTAAAATGGGATCTCTGTAATTGTGAGGTGGAAAAATATGGAGCAGAAGCAGAAAGACCAGTTCATGCATACTCAAGTACATATTTGTCAATAAAAGCAATATTTTTTAGTATTTCACCTTCAGAAAATGTACAAGCACAACAATCTTTAAAAATTGCCTTTACAAGGTTTATAACTTTAATTTAGCACAACGGCTTCAGGTTTCCTTTTAATTTGATATTATCTCTGGTATACAACTTATCTCATTTCTGATCAGCTCACTAAAAACAGAGCTTTCTCAGAACTGCAAAAATCTCATCCACATCAAAACTTTTTGCGTAGCTGAGGCTTCCAGATGCCTGGGAGAGTTCATGCCCGCACAACCCCGGATGTCTCACTTTCCTGTTATCCCAAGTCGTCTTCTGTCTGTCGCATACTCTTCTGTCCAACCGCTTGTGGTCTCTGAACCACTCTCACGTGACCACTCCCTAACAAACCTTTTCATTTTGCTCTTTACTCAATGGTAAATATCCTTCCTACATCTTCAAAACTTTCACTGGACAGTGTCTTCATATTTTTCCCTTATTGAATGAGAAATTAAGTTTTGAAGGAATTGATACTTTTTTCTTACACTCCACATACAGCTGATACTCATTGTTCTTATATCCAAATACTCCTTTCCCCTTCTCTGAAACACGATTTTACTTCAAAACCAAATTTATCTACTTTCTAACACTTGTAACTACAAACAGTGAATCTCCCAATCTTAGCCTTTCATTTGCTAGAGACCTTGAAATTAGTTCATGTGTTTCCAAATGGTTTCCTCCATTTTCTATCTTCCTTGGTAAAAATATTTTTAACATATAACACACTCAGTGCCTCAATTTCTGTTTACCTCTCTTTTACCGGAATTTCACCTTATCCACTTACTCCCACAACATTATTTAGGATGCCTCACCATTGATAGTAGTTCCAAATCCAATCAGTGACCTCAAATTTAAACATCTCTTCCCTTTTTATTCAACTTTCAACTTTTCCCGCCCAATAATTCTATCTGCTTTTCCCCGTTATTAACCCATTTTGAGTTACAAGTCACTATTGTAGAGAGGTCCATGCTCCTTAATATTGGTCTTTAGGTACAATGCAATCCAAATCAAAATCTCATCACGCGATTTTGTTGCTGTTGTTAAAATCAACAGCACTGAATTACTTATGTAATTCATATTAAATGCAAATATAAATACAACAAATTAATAATTAAAATAGTGCGGTATTGGCAAAAAACATACACAAAGTAGACAACTAATGGAACCAAACTGAGAATCTGAAAAAGAGACTTCTGAATACATAAAAAACATATTATTTACAGTAAAATGGCACTATACAGTAACTGGCAAAGTAGTCATATTACAATAAATGTAGTAGAAACAAACAGGCATCTATATAGAGAAAAAATAGATTCCACTTTCACAAAATGCCCCCAGATTAGTAAAGCATTGAGCGACATTATATGAAAACACTTTCATAACCTAGATGTGTGAAAAACTTCCTAAACAATACACAAAAGCAACAACTTTAAAGGGAAATGTGGGTAATTATAACTATATTAGCATTCTGTTTATAAGGTTACTTTTAAAATTTTTATTTTGATTTATTAATTGTTCATATATTCATCCAGAGCTTATAGTTAATAAGTGTGAGTCAGTATAGAAGGACCTTATTCAGCTACTAGGCAAACAGCATCTCTTTAAATATTATTGGTGTACCATTCTTTCTCCCTTACATTTTCTGTCTTTTTCTCTCCCTTTTCTAACTGCACATGTATATGTTCAAATACTTGGTCTTTATTCACAGGTTTCATGTGCTGTTTTCTTTCTTGTGTCAGTGTGGAGAAATTCTGTTGAGCTGTCTTCAAATTAATTGCTTTCTCTGCTCTTTCCAGTTTTCTGATGAGCCCATCCAAATATCTTGATTTCTGTTAGTACAAATTTTCTAATTCTACTGGGCTCCATTTTTCAGTTTCTTTTTTCTACTGAATTTTTTTATTTGTTTGTATATTTTGCATGCCTTTTTTGCTCTATTCTTTAACATATTTTTATACTTTAAAAATAAAATTCCCAGTTTGGTCATTCTCACATATATGAGCTCTTTCGGTCTGATTCTTTAGAATATTTTAATCTCTTGACAATATGTCAGATTTTTGTTCCTGTTCTGTGCTTTTCAGGTTTTGTTTTTTATATTGTGTGGCAATCATGTGGAAAGGAACTTTGTAGACTGAAATAATTATTTTTTCTCCTCTGTCATAATAGTCTGTCTTTTAAATTAAGACTAGGGTTTTTTTTTTCTTGCTCTGTAGAGTCATATACCATAGGCTTTTATTTATTTGAGAGCTGGGTCTGAAAAAAATTTCTTCAGAAGGGCTCAGACTCTGTGTCTGGAGGATGCATTGCACTCAAACGTCATCGTGTTCCAGTTAACGGAACACAGAGCAGGCACAGGGGGCTCTCAGTTCTTCTGCTCTTATTCTACCTGCAGGCTGCCACTCCTTTGTGTACTACATCCACTACTGCTTAGCCTACGATATATTCTCCGTATAATAAAAATTACTTGTAATTGCATGTCTTTCTGTCAAGTGTTCAGTCCTAAATTATCTATGTAGGTAATTCCCCACCACCTTCAAGTTTTTGCTTAAATGTAATATTAGTAAGAGCTCAGTTGATCATCATCTATTCAAAATTGTAACTACTCTTCTCCCCAAATCCATTGACATTGCTTTCCTTGTTTTTTCCCATAACTCTTTAATCTTCTAACATACTTATTGTATGTTAGATATATACTGCTTATTTAGTATTATTTATTATATCTGTTGTGTATTTTTGGTGTGTTCTCACTAAAATGACAGTTCTGTAGAAGCAAGTGTCTCTGTCTCTTGTGTCTACTGATATTCCTAAGCATGTAGGAGAGTGACTGACACATACTAGACTCTCAATAAATATTTTTTAAATGAATAAATAAGTGAATGTATTGCTGTATTAAGAAACTATATTGATTAATAGAATTTTTCTGTGGCAGAGATTAAAATTCTGATATTTACAGAATTACCTAGCATATATCATCTTTAAAAGCAAAGGATGTAATACTAAGAGAGGTCCAAGAATTCAGAAAACTGTAATTTATAAAAACAACTGAAAAAACTTCATATACCTCTGGGCCTCAATATTAATATTTTAAAGTTCATTTTAATAAAATCTCAGGCTTACTTTCTAGCAGAGTACTTTAATGAAGATGATGTGATGACTTCACCACAAGTGTATGTGTGGTGTACATATGTGTGGTACACATACATGGTATACACATATGTGTGCATGTGTGTATGTGTATAAAACTGAAGCTAATTTTTCTAGAATTAATGTTATTGTGTCTTCTATTAAACAATCAGAATCTTTTAACAAGTTTTGAATTTTATAACAACTAAAATTATGTGATATTATAGAATATAATTTATTTTTAAATATAAAACTGGTATTTTAATTGTTATGTGATATATTTTAAGATTGGAAACAGAAATGGCAGATATGGTTTTAAATGGAAAAGAAGACAATTCTTTTGCTATTCTGTATGTAATCTTTATCTATCTTAACTGACCTCCCTGTAATTTAAAAGTAAATTTATTTACACTAATTTACTCTTACAAAATTTGATTGACACTTATTTTGTATGATGTTATTCTTAGACAAGGCCAAGGGAAAACTATAGAAGCCATTCATTTTGCTCATGGCTACAAATTAAAGCAACAGTTGGCACCTCAGCTGTACAACCAGTTCTACAAAGATGTATCAGAAACAGCATTTGATTCTGAAGCAAATAAATTAAATTGAAATTGAATAGGCCAAATCATTTAAAAATAATTAGAACAGGGGGATTAACTAGGTAAACAGCTGCAAGTTTAAATATTTTTATTTATAATTTGATAGTTTAAATTACATTAGGACTTCATAGAATAGTCCTGATTTAAGCAGTCAAAATGCATTTTGATGGAGTTTGACAACCAGATACATACATCTTTTTTTTTTTAATTATTTTATTGTTGTTCAATTACAGTTGTCCGCATTTACCCTCCCCCTACCCCACCCCAGTCAAACCCACCTCCCTCCCTTGCTTCCCCCCTCCCCCTTGGTTTTGTCC
>PVJI01005160.1:0-99740 GCA_004026765.1 Micronycteris hirsuta | reverse complement strand
GCACCCCCAAGCTTTCTCTGTATGTATAAATTCAAATTTAAAGACCTCAATTTTTAAAAACAAGTGATGAAATCATAGTGTATTTGCTCATCTTGAAATAATTGGGACTAATGACACAGACTTAACTCAGAACTTTAGCGACATGGAAATTATTTTATTTTATTTTTAAATTAAATTTATCGGGGTGACATTGGTTAATAAGGTCATGTAGGTTTCAAATGTACCTCACCATGATACACGGTCCTTAATTGCATTGTGTACCCATCACCCATTGTCAAATCATCTTCCATTACCATACAACTGGCCCTCTTTACCCTCAACCACCCTCCACCCTCTTCCCTCTGGTTACCACATTCTGTGTCTCTGAGTTTCAGTTTAATATCCCACTTATGAGTGAAATCATATGATTCTTAGTTTTTTCTGACCCACTTACTATACTTAGCATAATATCCTCGAGGTCCATGCATGTTGTTGCAAATGGCAGTGTTTTATCTTTTCTTATGGCTGAGTACTATTGAATAGTATATACGTACCACATCTTCTTTATCCAGTCCTCTGTCAAAGAACACCTTGTTTGTCTCCATGTCTTGGCCACTGTGAATAATGCTGCAACCAACATAGAAGTGCTTATATCTTTGCTAATACATGTTATCAAGTTTTTTGAATAGATACCCAGAAGAAGGATTGCTGGGTCATATGACAAATCTATTTTTAGTTTTTTGAGAATTGCAAAACTGTTTGTCATAGTGTATTAACCAGTTCAAATTCTGACCAGTAGTGAGTGAGGGCTTGCTTTTCTCCACAACCCCTCAAAACTTGAATTACCTGTCCTATTGAAAATAGCCATTCTAACAAATGTGAGGTGGCATCTCATGGCAGTTTTATTAAGGAGAATAATTTACTTACTTGTTTACTTACTTATGTATTTATTTTAATATTTTATTGATTATGCTGTTACCGTTGTCTCTTTTTCACCCTTCAACCACCCTGCCACACAGCTCAGCACAATTTCCATTGTCAGTCTCCAAACTGACCATGTCCATGGGTCTTGAAAACTATTTCTTTAAATAATCCCTCCATCTTCTTTAAATAAGTCCTCATCTCCCATCTCTCTTCTTATAGTTGTCATCCTGTTCCGCGATACTATGTGTGTTGTTCTATTCATTAGATTTTTTTTTTCATTAGATTCCTCTTGTAAGTGAGATTATATGGTATTTTTTTTTCACCGACAGGCTTATTTCACTTAGCATAATAGTCTCTAGTTTCATCCATGCTGTTGAAAAAGGTAGGAATTCCCTCTTTATTTTCTGTGGCATTGTATTCCATAGTGTAAATGTATCACAGTTTTTTTTATTCACTCATCTACTGATGGGCACTTAGGTTGTTTCCAAATCTTGGCTACTGTAAATAGTGCTGCTATGAACATGGGGGATGCACATATTTTTTGAATTGCTAATTTAGGATGTTTAGGGTGCATACCCAGGAGTGTAATTGCTGGGTCAAAAGGCAGTTGCATTTTTAATTTTTTGAGGGAATTCTATACTGTTTTCCCAGTGGCTGCACCAATCTGCATTACCACCAATAGTACACTAGGGTTTCCTTTTCTCCACATCCTTGCCAGGACTTGTTTGTTAATTTATTAATGATAGCCATTTTGGCAGGTGTGAGGTTATATTTTATTGTGGCTTTAATTTGCATCTCTCTGATGGCTAGTGATGTTGAGCATTTTTTCATATGTCTACGAACATCTGTATGTCTTCCTTAGAGAAGTGTCTATTTGGATCCTTTGCTCATTTTTTAATTAAATTGTTGCTGTTCTTGGTGCTGAGTAACCTAAGTTTTTATAAGATGAGATCTTTCTGGAAAAAGTACAACCATCATTAATATAATGAGAACTGATAGTTAGACATCAACATAACTTGGCAGCCAAGGAGAGTGGACAGAAATGTGCACCAGTGAACAATGATGAATTCACTGTACTAGTCAGTGGGGGTGGTAGGTGTTGTTGAGTGAGCATGTGTACTATGTGGCTGCCACATTCAAAATGAGTGAACAAGTAAAGCAATAACTTTCATCACATTTTGCCTTAAGCTCGAACATTCCTCTGCAGAAACTATTCTGATAATTCAGAAGGCTGCAGCTATGGGCAACTAGCAGCTTCATCACAACAATAAACCTGCTGAGACATCATGTCTCCTGCAGAAAGTTTTGGTGAAACAGCAAGTCACCCAGGTGACTCAGCCCCACTACAGTCCAGATTTGGCACCCTGTGACTTCTGGCTTTTCCCAAAACTAAAACGACTTTTGAAAGGGAAGAGATTTCAGACCATCAATGAGATCCATGAAAATATGACAGGGCAGCCAATGGCAGTTCAAACAAAAAATTTTGCAGAGTGTTTTGAACAGTGAAAGTGATGCCGGGAGAACTGTGTGAGGTCCCAAGGTGCCTACTTTGAAGGGGACTGAGGTATCATTGTCCTACATACAATGTTTCTTGTATCTTATATCTTCTTCAGTAAATGTCTCTATTTGTGTATTATATGCCTGGATACTGACTGGACAGACCTTGTACAATGGAGTAAAGGCAGTCTTCAACAAATGATGTCGGAAGAACACAATTGGCACATGTACACCATACACCAGAGTAAACTCAAAATGGATAAAAGACTTAAAATAATTCATAATACCACAAAATCCTAGAGGAAAACATATGCAGTAAAATTTCAGATTTCTTGTGTAGCAATATTTTTGCATATATATATCATAGGGCAAATGAACTAAAAAATAATAATAATTGGGACTACACCAAATTAAGAAGCTTCTGCACACCTAAAGAAGCTATCATCAAAATGAAAAGGGAAACAACTACATGGGAGAAAACATTTACCAATGATAGATCAGACAAAAGTTTAATTGCTACTTATTTGTAACTTTCTCAATTTATTTTCCCAGTGTCCTATAGTTTTCTGAGTGCAGGTCTTTTACTTCCTTGACCAAATTTATTCTTAGGCACTTTCCTTTTTTGTTGTTGCAGTAGTAAATGGGATTGTTTTCTTAGTTTTTCTTTCTGATAGTACATTATTGGGATATAAAAATGACACTGATTTCTGAATATTGTCTTTGTATCCTGCTTTTTTACTGAATTCATTTATTAGGTCAAATAGTTTTTTTGGTGGAGCCTATTGGATTTTCCATGTACAATATCATGTTGTCTGTGGATAATGACAGTTTTACTTCCTCTTTTCCAATTTGGATGCCTTTTATTGCTTCTCCTTGTCTGATGGCTGTGGCAAAGACTCCCAGTACTATGTTGAATAAAAGTGGTGAGACCAGACACTCATGTCTTGTTCCTGATCTTAAGAAGAACACCTTCAGTTTTTGCCCATTAAGTACGATGTGTATGAGTTCTTTATAAATTTTGGACGTTAGCCCTGGCTGGTGTGGCTCAGTGGATTGAGTGCTGACCTACAATCCAAAGGGTTATTACTCAGGGCACATTCCTGGGTTGTGGGCCAGGTCCCCAGCAGGGGGCGCATGACAGGCAACCACACACTGATGTTTTTCTCCCTCTCTTTCTCCATCCCTTCACCTGTCTCTAAAAATAAATAAATAAATTTAAAAAAAAATCTTTAAAAAATTTTTGGACATTAGCCCCTTGCTGGAGCTGTTGTTTGCAAATAACATCTCCTATTTGGTTGGTTGACTTTTTGTTTTGTTGTCAGTTTCTTTTCTATGCAGAATCTTTTTAGTTTGACATAGTCCCATTCATTTATTTTTATCTTTACTTTCTTTGCAGTTGAGGTCAAATTAATAAATGGTTCACTAAAATTAAGGTCTATAATGTTAGTGACTATATTTTCTTCTATGTACGTTATTGTTTCAGATTTTATACTTAGATCTTCAATTCATTTTGTATTATTTTTTGTACAAGGGGACAAACTGTAATCTAGTTTTCAGGTGGCCTTGCAATTATTCTGGAATAATTTATTGAAGAGGCTTTCTTTTCTCCAATGTGTTTTTTTTTTTTTGGCCTTTTTGTCTAAAATTATTTGCCCATATTTCTGTGGTTTTATTTTTGCACTCCCGATTTTATTCCGTTGGCCATTGTGTCTGTTCTGCCAATGCCATGCTGTTTTGATTATTGTAGCTTTGTAGTATAATTGGTAGTCAGATAGTGTGATGAATCTGGCTTCATTCTTTATTCTCAGGTTTGTTTTGGTTAGTCGAGGTCTTTTTTGATTCCACATAAAGTTGTCAATTTTTCTTCTATTTCTTTAAAAAATGAAATTCATTTTATAAGAACCAACTCATTTACTGTATTGCATGCTCCCTCACCCTGGCGATTTTTCTTAATTTAAAATTTATTGAAATGCTTATTAATAGTCTCAATATACAAGTTAGCACATAATCTCCCAAATTTTTAGAGACATTATAATTTCAAATATTATTTTATGTTGAGCATATTTATCTCATCTATATATTGCTATATATTGGACATGATGACATATTTTTAAATTAAATTTATCAGGTGACATTGGTTAACAAGCTTACATAAGTTTCAAGTATACAATCTATAATACATGATCCATATATTGCATTGTGTACCCAACACACAAAATCAAATCTTCTATACCATATACTTGACTCCCTTTACCCTTTACTATCCCCAACCCCCTTCCCTTGGGTAACTACCATGATGTTGTCTGTGTCTATTAGTTTTTGTTTATTTTTATTGTTTGGTTACTTCCTGCTTTCAGTTATTTTTTAATTTATTTTATTGTTGACACAAAGATATATGTCCCCTTTTCCCCATTTGACTGCTTCCATCCAGCCCACACTCCCTTTCCCTCTGACCATCACCACACTGTTGTCTGTATCTGTGTGATAGATAGATGCTATAGATATAGATATAGATAGATACCTATATAGAAATATAGATATAGACATAAATATAGAGTCTGTTCAGAAGGTATCCAGAGGTATAAAATGAAAAATGGAGACATTTATTGAAGAAGATATAAGATACAAGAAACATTGTACATAGGACAATGACGCCTCAGGCCCCATTCAAAGTAGGCATGTTGGGACCTCATACAGTTCTCCCGGTATCAATTTCACTGTTCAAAACACTCTGCAAAATCCTTTATTCAAACTGCCATCAACTGTCCCATCATATTTTCCTGAATCTCACTGATGGTCTGAAACATTTTCTCTTTCAAAGGACATTTCAGTTTTGGGAAAAGCCAGAAGTCACAGGGTGCCAAATCTGGACTGTAGTGGGGCTGAGTCACCTGGGTGACTTGCTGTTTCACCAAAACTTTCTGCAGGAGACATGATGTCTCAGCAGGTTTATTGTTGTGATGAAGCTGCTAGTTGCCCATAGCTGCAGCCTTCTGAATTATCAGAATAGTTTCTGCAGAGGAATGTTCGAGCTTAAGGCAAAATGTGATGAAAGTTATTGCTTTACTTATTCACTCATTTTGAATGTGACAGCCACATAGTACACATGCTCACTCAACAACATCTACCACCCCCAGTGACTAATATAGTGTATTCATCATTGTTCACATGTGTGCATTCCAGTCTACTCTCTTTGGCTGCCAGGTTACATCAATGCTGCACAAACCATTTTTGTTAAATTAACAATGGCTGGACTTTATCTGGTCTGTATATATACATAATTAGCCAAATAACATACATCCTTTTAATTTCTTTTGTCCAGTGCTCCTTCCAACTTCCACTCTGACATCTGTCAGTCCATTCCATTCAGCCATGACTCTATTTCTATTTTGTTTGTCAGTTTATTTTATTCATTAGATTCCACATATAAGTGAGATTATATGGTATTTTCCTTTCTTTGATTGGCTTCTTTCACTTAGCATAATAATCTCCATGTCCATTCATGCTGTCTCAAAAGGGAAGATGTTTTTTTATAGCTGCATAGTATTCCATTGTGTATATGTACCACAGCTTTTTTATTCACCCATCTATCGATGGATTCCTGAACTCTTTCCAGATATTGGCTATTGTAACTAATGTTGCTATGAACAGAGGGGTACACACATTTTTTTCTAATTGGCATTTCTGTGTTCTTAGGATATATCCATAGAAGCAGGATTGCTGCATCAAAAAGCAGTTCCATTTTTAATTTTTTTGAGGAAATTCTATACTGTTTTCAACAATAGCTGTACCAGTCTGCATTTCTAGCAACAGTGCAGAACAGTTTTCCTTTCTCCATATCCTCACCAGCACTTGCTGTGCATTGATTTATTGATGATAGTCATTGTGAAAGGTGAAAGGTGATATCTCATTGTGGTTTTAATTTGAATTTCTGTTGATTAGTGACATTGAGCATCTATTCATATGTCTATTGGCCATTTGTATGTCCTTTATGGAAATGTCTTTAGGGCCCATTTTTTAATTGGATTGTTTGTCTTCCTGGTGTTGAGTTGTGTAAGTTCTTTATATATTTTGTAAATTAACCCCTTAATAGGTGTATTATTGTCAAATAACTTCTTCTATACAATGGTTTCCCTTTTCAATGTATTGATTTTTATGTGCAGAAGCTCTGGAGTTGGATGCAATCCCATCTATTTATTTCTTCCTTTATTCCCCTTGCCCTAGGAGACACATTGGTGAAAATATTACTGCAAGGGATGTCTGAGATTTTACTGCCTATGTTTTCTCCTAGGATTCTTATGGCTTTGTGACTTATATTTCATTCATTTATTCATTTTGAGTTTATTCTTATATATGGTGTAGGCTGGTGGTCTTTCTTTATTTCTTTCTTCTGCATTTATAGTTATCCCTCGCTATATTGCAGTTCACTTATTGTGGCTTCACTGTATCATGGGTTTTTAAAAAAATATATATCTAATTCTGTATCGTGGAGTTTTTGCTATATCGCAGGATTTTGTGATATATAGGTATTTATATAATATTTATCATTTTAATTATTTTGCCTAAAATTTTTAAAACAATACAAAAATATAAAAATGTTAATTCAAGCATATTAAAAGAATATTAAATTGAAATAAAATACAGTATTTCATCAGTGGATGAATACCATACTGTACACAATGGAAATGCAGTATGCCACTACCACTTGTGCAAGTTTGCCAATATGAGATTGTACATGGCACACTATTGGCTGATGGAATGGAAGGTGACCAACCACAGCACTGTGTTCTGTATCCTGGGCACTGATCGGCTCAGTGACTGTAACATCCATCTGTTTGCTCTCCTGCACTGTGCCCATATGTTCAGCATCTCTCCTTGTCCACTTCACATTGACATCTGATCGCTGTGCATAGTGTTGCTCTGTGGTGTTGTGTTTTGTGAAATTTTTGTAAAAGTTTGAAAGTGTTTAAGAGCATATGAAGTATTTATAACAGTGTAGGAAAGGTTAATAAGAGAGTGGGAAAAGTTTATAGGAGTGTGGAAAGGGTTTATAAAGCCTTAAATATATTTAAATAATAAAATAAATATAACACCGCTACTTCACGGATTTTAACCTATCGCTGGGGTCTCTGGAACATAACTCTTGCTATAAGTGAGGGATCACTATATCTTTCCTATTATCCCAATACCATTTATTGAAGAGGCTGTCATTACTCCAATGTATGTTCTTGTCTCCTTTGTCAAATATTAATTGACCATATAACCTGGGTTGATTTCTGTGTTCTCTATTCTTTTCATTGATCTTCATGTCTGTTCTTATGCTAGTACCAGGCTGTTTTGAATATAATGACCTTTCAGTATAGTTTGATACCAGGTATTGTGATCCCTCCAACTTTTTTCTTCTTTCTAAAGATTTCCAAGGCTATTCAGGTTTTCAGTTTTATAGCCTACGTATAAATGAAATCATATGATTCTTAAGTTTTTTTGTCTGACTTATTTCACTTAACATGATATACTCAAGGTCCATCCATGTTGTCACAAATGGCAGTATTTAATCCATTCTTATGGCCGAGTATCATCCCATTGTATATATGTACCACATCAAATTTACCAATCATCTAGACAAGGATACTCCTGGTGTCTCCATGTCTTGGCCATGGTGAATAAGGCTGCAATAAACATATTGGCACATATGTCTTTGCTAATAAATATTTTCAAATTTTGGGGGTAGATACATAGAGATGGGTTGCTGGGTCATATGGTAACTCTTCTTAATTATTTGAGAACTTCCATACTGTTTTCCATAGTGGCTGTTCCAGTTTACATTCCCAACAACAGTGAATTGTTTCTTTTTTTCCACAACCTTTCCACTACTTATTATTTGTCCTGATAATAGCTATTCTAACAAGTGTGAGTTGGTATCTGATTATAGTTTTGATTTTCATTTCCCTAATAGCTAGTGTTCTTGTTCATCTGTTAATATATCTGTTGGCCTTTTGTATGTCATTTTCGGAGAAGAGTCTGTTTGGGTCATCTGCCCATTTTTTTTAATTGTATTGTTTGGCGTTGAACTGTATGTTTGTTTTAATATGTTTGTTTATTTTTGCCTTTATTTCCCTTGCTGTTGGGGTCAAATTTATACAATCTTTTCTAAGGCCAATATTATGCTATTGTGATTATCATCACTTTGTAATATAATTTGAAGTCAGGGAGTGTGATTTTGTTTTTGTTTCAAAACGTTTGATTTTGTTTTATTTTCTCAAGAACGTTTTGTGTTTTCAGGGTCTTTTGTGGTTCCATAAAAATCTGATGTTTGTTCCAGTTAAAGGTGAGATCATATGGTATTTGTCCCTCACCGCCTGGCTTATTTGGGTTAGCATCAAACAGTAGCTAGAAGGGAGTGGGGAGGAGGCTGTGGGGAGAAGGGTTTTCAGGAACTGCTATAAAGGACACATAGACAAAACCAAGTGGGAGGGTGGAAGCAAGGGAGGGAGGTGGATTTGGGTGAGGTGGGGGGTGAGGGGAGGGGACAAAATGAAGACAACTGTAATCTGCAACTTTATCCTGCAACTTTACTGTATTTATTTACTGTTGATAATAGTTTTTTATGGAGTCTTTAGGGTTTTCTATATATTAAAGTTTCTGAAGACATATTTTTAATAAGCTATTAATCTTCAAGTATTCAAAGAAGAGTTAAAGAGGAAGCTGGTTATGGGTCATTTTTTAAAAAAGTAAACCCAGTGTAAAAGGCTAATTATATTCTTTTTGCAAGAATTGTTTGCTTAGATGCAGATAATTTTGTCACACAACATTAAGAGAGTCACTGTGGCCAGTTTCCAGTGCGTATAGTAATCACTGAAGTATGGAAACAATAATTTCCTATGTTAATCACATTAGTAATCTGTCTTTTAGGCAGTCAGGATAGAGAAGTCCACATGGACTTAAGGCAAGATGATTGCCTCAGACTCATATACCTGCTGTATCCCTGAGGACAGCAGAACGATGATATAGAATTAATGGTACTGTCCAAGCCCAATAAAAATGATGACAATTGGGAAAAAGAGCAATGAAACAAAAACATAATATAAAATGAACACAAAAGAAGATAAAAGTGTTAATAAAGTTGAGAGTAATCTCTTAATCTCTCTAAAGGCCTTAACCAGAGAAATAACTTTAAAAGTATCTTTCAAATTCTCAGTGAACAAAATTAATTTTACTAAACTTAGAACTTGGAGATGTAAATGTGAATTTGTATTTGAATCACTTTTAAATTACTTATTTAACATGAATGGACCAAAGGAAAGTGGGACATGAATTAAAAAAATAATGTTGGACTAAAATATGGGCTGTTCATATAGGAAATCACAAGATTCTGCTGGGTAAAGATTTTCAAGTTCATATCTGTATATATTCTCCAAATTGTCAAAACATAAATCAACCCATACTTAAATCTGCATTAACAAGAAAGGAACACAGTTGTAAATATAGCCTCTCATCAAACAAGGAAATAAGGTTTTTGAATTTGGGGGCAGGAACTGAGTTTAGGTAAAATATAAAGCATTATTTTGATTGGCTCAAAGAAAAGATGGGCTTTGTAAAAAAAGGTTAACCTTACACCCCAGCTGTGCAGTGAACTCAGGATCCAAATTCTTCGAAACTATGGAGTTAAGAGAAATGTGGATCTCATACTGAGTCTTACAATTATGTGTCTAGATCATTTCACCTGCTTAGATTCAAGTTCTTTCCCCATAGCCAAAGGGATTGATTTCAAAAAAGGTTTTCAGGATTGTGTGCTTCATATTAACTAATGAAAGAAATTTCTTCTGGTTGACATCTGCTTAAATTCTAAGTGGAAATTTGGAACTATGTTCATCAAAATCTTTGTACAGTGGTACCTCAGAACTTGTCGTTAATCCATTCCAGAAAATGTGATCAGTGCCAAAACAAAATTTTCTCTTGTGGGGTGGTGTGTGACTCACACAAGTTCTATCAAATGCAACTTGTCCAGTGCTGAAACATTTTTTCTCATCAAAAGAGGATGAGTACAGTATTTGACAAGTTCTGAAGCAGACAAATATGAGGTATAACTGTATATTGTTGGTATGTTTTCTTGATATTGACTTTTTGCTATGTCTTTGAATATTCCTGTAGCAACAACAGAAAATCTGAAGGCACTTATGCACAGTGCTGCCATTAGGTAAGTAAGGTTCTGTGGTTTATTCTCCACAAAGGGCCATCTCAAGAAAAATTGAATATAAATATGATTTTTGTTCTTCAGAATAGCTGCTGTGAATTATCAAGAGCATCTTTTCTTTTTTTCATTTATATTTTATTGATTAGGTTATTATAGTTGTCCCAACTTTTATCCTTTGCCCCCATCCACCCAGCAACCCCCCTGCCTCAGGCAATATCCATACCATTGTTCATGCCCATGAGTCATGGGTATGACTCAGGCTTATGGGCATACTATTCTACTTTTTATTTGTGTGGCCATTATTTTCTTAAAATGTCTTTAGCAGGTATGCAGTCTTTGTTCCTCTCCCTTTCTGCTTTTTTCATATTTTTTGGTATACTTTTATTTATTTTCTGTGGAATTCCCATCCTTTTAAGTATTAGATTATTATAGGGACATCTTCTTCATTAAAATTATTTTTTATCGCATTGAGAAGCTTATCTTTAATGGAACATAATAAAATTAGCTGATACAATACATACCATTAGAAAGACTTGGTCCCAGTTGGGTTATGTGGGAATTCTTTCCACACACGTGAAAACACGCAGTTCTGGAATTTACGCGTTTTGAGCTCAGCTCCGCGTGAGGAAAAAATTATTCCCGTGTGGATCATGTCAGTGGAAAAGGAATCCTCTAATGGGAATTTGGCAAAAATGTATCTTAAAAAATTCTGTAACTTGCTGAGTCTCTCTTCCTCCCAAAGCCAGGAAGCTTAAGTTAATGAATCCCTGCCTCAATGTTTTATGGTCCTAATAGTTAACAGCCCTAGTTAGCTTACCCTCAATTTACTTGTCTCCTGTTTAATGTACTACCCTGGTCCTGTTTGCCACCGGACCTGAATTTACATATACTCTAATACTCTGTAACTGAGTAAACCTACCCCTTATCTATTCCCTTCCCATATATCCTCATGACCCAACTGAAAACCCCTGTTCCGCATAAGTCCATGAATAATCAATCCAATGTAAATGTGTCCTAAAGCTTCTAATAAAAAGCCCGGTTAAGCTACCCATGAGGTCCCTTTCCTAAAATAAAGGAAATGGTCCCGTGGCTCCGGACTCTTTTCTCCCCGCGTGTCTCGGTGTGAGATTCTTTTACTCATCCGGTTACGGTCACCCATGGATTTTGCCTGACAAAATCCCCACGACGTGGTTACAGTCTGCTCTATCCCTAATATCCAAGAAGAAATAATCAGTTATAATCCTGTCTAATTCCTGCTTGAGAGTGTAGAGGTGAGTCAAAAGGAGCCTATAGCAACTCACTAGTGGGAAAAAGCCCATCATTTATTTCTTCAAATTTGTATTATTCTGCATACTTAATTTTTCATATTTTTTTCATCATTATCAGGCCCACACATTTGTGTTCCCCACTGCATTCCTTTTTTCCATTTGTTTATATTTGTGTGGGTTTTTAATTCATGCTTTTATTAGTTCACTTGTATCTCATTGTTTACCACTATCTGCTGAGGGTCTAGGACCATTTTAGACACAAAGGGGGGGTTGCTATTTCATAGACAGGTATTTTTAATAAAAACAATATGGAATATCTGGGAAGTAAAAAGAAAGAAGAAAGTTAAGTTTTCACAGACAGAATAGAAAGAACAAGGGTTTTAAATTTAGGTAATCTCAGATTAAAATTTTCACTCATTTGCAAAAGAAGTACTATAAATCATGAAAGGATTTTCTGTATGCCAAGTGAAATGATTTGCAAAAATAGTTGACACAGGTATACTGTGCTTAGTAAATCTGTCACTGAACAATATAGAAACTATTGCAACAGGAGCAAGATAGAATAAACTGTACCCATAATTCCAGTACTTAGAAATGACATTTTTGTTTTCTTATTACTTTTTTCTCTAATATATATATATATTTATATTTATATTTATATACAAATATATATATGCAAATATATATATATATATATACATATATATATATATATATATATATATATATTTTTTTTTTTTTTATGGCAGAGGGCATTTCCCAAGGAACCATTCTTCTTTTAAACTTTTAAGTATAGCCTCAAGATGTTTTCAATTACTTAAGGTGTATAGTTTAAAATTTCACATTGGAAATGTAAAAGATTCCCAAATTTTATTATAAAAGAAGTAAGGTTTTAATGAAAACCATTTCTTCTGATAATGAAGCCTAAAGATGCGTTTTTTTTGTGCAAATGTAAAGTTTTAACTTTTATCATTAGAAAATGTTTTCCGAATAAAAAAATGAATTATTCATTTTTGTAAGTATTTTAAAAATTCTATTGTGTGAATAGCTCATTCATTTCTTTGGTCAAAGTGTTTTTTTTCTCTTTTGTTATTTGTATGTGCCCATTATATTAATACAACCCCTTGTCATAATGTCATTAAAATATTTGTTAACATAACAAATGTATTTAAATTGTATTTTCAATATTTAGGGAATTATATGCAGTTATATTTATTCAAAACTGTAATTATTTTTGGTTATGCATCCCATGGCATTTTAATATCTTGAGCTCATTCCCACTAAAAGAAAATTTAGGCTTTCTAAAATTTATTTTTTAATCTACTTGCAATATATTTTGTTGTGTAACATAAGCAGAAGATGTAATTTTATACTTTAAAAAACATTTTTATGCCAATGTTGACAAATCCTATGTCAACTGTCACCCTTTTTATTACAATTTCTTCTAATGTTTTTACATTTCATTTTACATTATATACAATTAAATGTTTAGTCATAGAATTTATTTTAATTGTTAGAATGAGTATCTAATTTTATCTTTGTAATTATATTATCATGTCACCTTTGCCATTTATTAAATTTTTACTAGTCATACATGAAGATGATATAGATATTTAATGCATTTTATGTCCACTTTTGAGTACAGTGTTTCTAAATTGTAACAGTAATAATAAAATAACTAAGCAGTTGAGGATGATAATACTCTCACTTACTTATCTGTGAAGTCATCTAATTAAATTATATATATAATATATCACCTTTTTCCTAATCAAAAAGGCTCAAAATGTAGAAGATATTTGGACTCAACTTTTTCCTCATTATCTACATTTTCACTGTTTCAAGAATTTTAAGTTTTTCTTAAGCCATATTTTTAAACTGATTGATTATATCTATCCATCCTCTTTATCACCTCTTTTTTTTTTAATTTAAAAAATGTTTTTATTAAGGCAGCAATGTGCCTTTCTGCCAGTCAACATTTCTTTTTTATCTTTCTATTCCTTTTCTGTTTTTAATTGTTTATGCTATCACAGTTATCCTGATTTTTCCATTTGCCCCTACCACCAACCCCCCTACATTCCTGCAGTCCATCCTCACACCATTGTTCATGTCCATGAGTCACGCACATGTGTTCACTTCTAATCCCTTCACCTTCTCTCAGCCAGTGCGACCTGCCCCTCCCTTCTTACTGCTGTCAGCCCTTCAGATGTCTCATTAGATAAGGGATAATATGTTTTTCTCAATATAGTCTCTTTCCTTACTTAAAGTTATCATTCCCAAAGCTGCTACTTTTTGCTGTTAATGTAGATTTCTGGTTATATTCTTTCTTCATTGAAATGTATGTATTAGTGCTGTGCCGCTCACTGAATTTATTTCAAGTTTTAAAATTTGGACCATACATACTTCAATCCCCATTCTCAGACGGCCACACACTTTTGATGTATTTTTAACTTCCTTTTTGACTTCAAACTGATTTTTCATCTTTTTTCCCTCATTGTTTGAAAATTTTTATGCTTTCCCAATGGTCTTCTATGAAATTTATTTCCAAAACTATCTTATTTGTTTAATCTCAATGTTCTATAAAAATTTCCTAATTCACTAATAATAATCTATTCTAGGATTCTTCAAAGTGTATTGTTTTTATTTTTATGTAACATTATTACTTCAGTGTGTTTTGTTAGTACTTGATATTTGCTTTATTCCTTCTTCAGTTTTAAGGGATTTCGGTATATCACTGAGTATTGGTCCTTTTATATAGTAAAACCTTTTTATAATTTAATTATGTCTAGTAAGAATAAATATCTGAACTATTAATAGCAAAATTATATTATTTTGTCGTTTCAGTTTAATAGTAATGTTTATTTTTTAAGATTCTTAAAATTCCATTTCACTCCTTAATGTTGTAATCAAACTTATGAAATTGTATTTGTTTTAGAATAGTGTTTTAAAATTGCTACCAATAACGCAGCAAACTATTTACACAAATAAATAAGGAAATGTAAATAGTAGGTGGAGATGTTCTAACTTAATATTTAATAAAGTATGTAGCCTATTTGAGGATTCTTTTGAGTCATGTTATAGAATTTTCCAGACAAAAAGCAAGCCATTTGATTATTTTAAACATGATTAGTAGTAGTGAAGCTCATTTTAGTGATATAAACTTAATGATAAGGAAAATTAAGAAAATAAATGGAGAAGATCAAGGGAGTTTTAAAAGTATATCAAGGGAAGAAAGAGATGAATCAGCAGAACATAGAGGATTTGTAGGGTGATGAAACTACTCTATATGGTATTACAATGACGGATACATATCATTATACATTTGTCCAAACTTGTAGAATGTACAACACAAGAAGTGAACCCTAAGATAAACTATGAACTTTAAGTAATTATAATGTGTTAATGTAGATTCATCCTTAATAAAAATATATCACTTAATGAGCAATGCTAATAACAGTGGAGGTTATGCACGTGGCAGGGGTAAGGGATACATCAAATATATGGACCACTCTCTCGATTTTATTGTGAACTTGAAAGTACTCTAAAAATCTTCAATGAAAAATAAAGTATGTTAAAATAAAAAAATCTCATAAGCCATAAGTTCCCATAATAAAATATTGTTAATAATAATGAATCAGAGAGAAAACATTCATTTTTAAATGTGCAAATATTTATACATTGCATTTGACCTTTAAGTAATAAACTTATTTTGGGCCCTGATAGGTTTCTTAGTTGGTTGGAGTGTTGTCACATCCAGGAGAGTTTGCGGGTTCGATCCCTGGTTGCACATACCTAGGCTGTGGGTTTGATCTCCAGTTGGGGCACATATAGGAGGCAATCATTCCATGTTTCTCTCTCACATCAATGTTCTCTGTCTCTCTCTCTCAAATAAATAATTAAAATAAAAACATATCTCATGGCAAATATTAAAAATGTGTCATTTCTGATAATTGAGAGATGTCGTAATATATATTTTAAATTTTAGACTACAAATATTCCAAATCCAATATTCAAAATGGCTGAGATAAATATTCAAATACCTCTTGAAATTAATTTAATTACAAGATTATGTGTACTGCTACCCTTTTAAGTGTATACAATTAGAGTTGTTTCTGTTTTACTTTTGTTAGAAATCTTTTCAGATTATATATACATATAAGTAAATGTATATATATTCTTTTCTTATTTTCTTACTGAACACAGTATAATTTGAATAAAAGTAATGATAAACAACATCTTATCTTGTTCAGAAACTCAAGGGGGTAGTGTTCAATGTTTCACAACTAAGTATAATGTTGACAATGGGTCACTTATATATTTATATTCTTTATTCAATTAAGATGGATCATTTCATTCCTAACGTGTAATTTATCTTATGAACAAGTGTTTACTTTGATCAACTGTTATGCTGCCTCTATTCAAATGTACATTTTTAAAATTTACTCTGTTGATGGGATTAATTGCTTTAATTTACTTTTATCATTTTTATCTATGCCTGGATTTATTTTCTAATTATATTGTTCAGAATTATTGTGGCTAGCTTATGGGAGTGACCTGTAATTGTGTCTTTTCCCAATGTCCTTTTTTTATGTTGGGTTTTTGATATTTAAATTCTGCCTGGATTCATAAAACAATGTGGATATTAATCTTTATTTATTCTTTTTTTTTGTTGTTGTTCAAGTATAGTTATCTCTATTTTCCCTCCAATACTCCCCCAACCACCACCTGCTACCCCTGATACCAACCCCCCTTGGTTTTGTCCATGTGTCCTTTATAGTTGTTCCTAAAATCCCTTCCCTCTTTCCCCCCATTATCCCTTCTCACCTCCCCTCTGGGTACTGTCAATTTGTTCTTAATTCCAATGTTTCTGGTTATATTTTGCTTGCTTGTTTGTTTTGTTGATTAAATTCCACTTAATCAACAAATTTCCTCATAAAGGTGAGATCATAAGGTATTTGTCTTTCATCACCTGGCTTATTTCACTTAACATAATTTCTTTATTCTTTAAAAGAGATTTGATAAATTGATATTATTTAGTCCTCAAATGTTAAAAGAAAAATTAACCAGTAATGGCTTCTACACCTATAATTACTTTGTGCAAATTTGTTAAATATAGATCAAAATTTTATAAAACAATTTCACAATTTAATTTCTCTATTTTTTATGTGTAGTTTTAGTAGGCTATTTTAAAAACTTTCTTTTCATATAAAATATGGAATTTATTGGATAGAGTTGCTTCTCAGATATCCTTACCATCTTTTAACACCTCTGACTTCATTTTGATGGCTTTTTCATTCCTCATATGGGTAGTTTGTGTTTTCTTTTGTTGTTGTTGTTGTTCCTTGAGGAATCTTCTAGAGTTTTATTATTTTATTAATTTAAAATAAATCAACTTTTTGATTCATTAAATTTTTATAGTTTACTTTTCATCATCCTACCTTCTTTGATTTTAGTATGCTATTTTAACTTCTTTACATTGGTTTTCTATCTATTCTCATTTCAAATACAGATAGCAAAGCTCTAAATTTACTAATGCATATACCTCTACATCCATTGTACAAGTCTTTACTATAATATTTTATCATCTAGTTTAAATGCTTTTCAAATTGTCATTGTAAGTCCTTTCTCATCCTTTCATTATTTGTTTCCAGGAAACAAATATTAAATAATTGCTGCATAGTGTTTTCATACACACACACATATGTACACACAAATGTTTAAATATGGTGCTATTGCTTAGAAGTTTGCAGCTTTACAACATTCAAACTGATATGCTGTTTAGTTCTACAGAGTTCCCAAAATGCAAATGTTTATATTTATAGTAGCAAAATAGAATTATATATATGTAGATTATATGATGCGATAGACATCAAAAACACTTTTTCATAACATTAACCATCGATTTTTCTTAATACCTAATTCACACTGAAAGAACTGTGTGTTTTTCTCCATCTAAAAATTATAGAAACAAATATAAGAAATAATTTTAGTGTCTTAAATTAATAATACTCAGGCAATAAGGAAACTAAAAATATTATTTTTAACCATTGGCCGGAATTGTCTATCACTTCTGATATAGAGACAACTAAATTTATTTCTCTTCCCCATACGATTGTTTTTCTCGATATTCAGAAACCAGAACTGATTGACAGGTATACAAGTATACTAAGAAAACTGTGATCTTTGTGGAGTAAGTTTTCACAACCCAGGAGGTATGACAATGCAAATACTAGCAGATGGTTATGTAAATGTAAAAGTACTTGTTCTACTAAAGTTTGACATACTGACACATTTAATTAATTTTACTTATATTAATAATTTACTCAGAAAATTTATATTAAGAAATGATTTAACGATTTTCCATTCTTTGCAGCATTCTTACCTCTTAGTTGGGCTGATGGGCATTGTGAAATTTTGGCAGATCATTTTATAGTTGAAAGATTTCAATCTCTGAGAGGATTACGTGGCAGATGGCTATGTAAAGGAACCACTCAACTATTTGAGTACAAAGTTTACGTAGCCATCTGTTGGATATTTATTTCCCTGAGCTTCACAACTTACTTGGAGACTGGGAAGTATACAGATTCAAGTATTTTAGGGTCCAAGCTCTAACATACATGTGAATGTATATACTATCTACATATGTATGAAATATTAGGAAAGTTTTACTGCTATATAGCTGGTTTTTAATTTTAAGTAGTTTTGTAAGGTACTTTACTAAATATTCTAAGTACACATCAGATATTTTGCTTTGTCTTTCAACTTAAAAGCTTGAGCAAGAGTCCACCAATATTTAATCTTAGACCACTTAATTTTCTACAATTCAATTAAGATTATATTTTAAAAGTAATGTTTGATAAATATCTTATTGGATGAATATTTATAGAGCAGTGCATTCAAATCATAAGATAATAAAAAGTGATATACTAGTAGATATTAAGCTAATTGGTTAAGATATAATTCAAATATTTTCAGAATTCCTTTTCTTTTTTTTATATATTTGTTTATTTTTACTTTTCTTCCCTCCCTTGGTGATTTTTTGAGTAAAACACAAGTTCAGTTATCAATTACTCAAATAACTACTGTATTATTTTTATTATGAACTATTTATTTAAATGCACATATTCTATGGAATAGACTTGTATACTGACCTTTATTCTAAAATAATACTCAAAAATACCTGCGACACTGGTTAAATTGTGCAAGTTCTTGTAGTAATTGAATTAGAGTGCTCTATCATCACTACTGTGTAAAGTTTCTTGATATATAATTTCACATTCTTTATGACTAAGAATTTTCCTAATACTAATGCATGCCTTAAAATTATTTCAAATTTTAAATATTACTTGTAAAGTTTTATGTATCAAATTATCATGTAACTAAAGTAAAACTGAGTTTTGTAGGATATATTGTATTTTAAGGTAGATATTTTTGGCCAATAATAAATATCAGGAACAAACACTTACTGAAAAAAAAAATAGTATGTGATCTGTGGAGTTCAGACTAGGAAGTCCTCCAAACCTTCAGGGTCATGGTCATTTGAGATGCCCAGGGAATCAATGAGGCCTTATTTCAGGGCAAAACATGAGTTATTTACAGGGCCTGAGGTGACTTGTAGATTGACTTTTCCTGAGTAAAGTGAACACTAAAAAGTAATAATGTATATAAGGATGTTAATTTGTAGATTGCAAAAGTAGCTTGCTCCTCTTGTCCTCTGTAAACCAGTTTGAGTAATCCAACAGTAGAAAAATATTTTACTTGGATATTTTCTATTAACAATCACTGATGTACATAATGTTTGAGGCTATTTTCTGATAGAAAATCATCTCACTGAAGCTACTGGAATGCTTTCGTGGGTTTCTTTTTCAGGATATCTCTAATCCTGAAAATAAATCCTCTAATTTAGCCATTTGTGCCAAATAATTCGTACATTCCTGACCCTTGGTAAAGAAACAGTGCCAGAGAGTAGCTTTGGGAATCCAAAAGAAATTTGTCTTAATATTAAACTGTCTGATCTCATAACATAATGCTGCTTGGAGATATAGGATTATTTATGTGGCACAGGGAAAAAGTACATATGTCAACAGGTAAGAAAAATAAATAGTTTGTTTATTCCTACTGTAGTTGATATGCATGTAACAAATGTGCTTTAAAATGCAGTAAATTGTCTTGTTATTCATTAAGTTGTGAAGTAAGAAAGACATGAATATAACATCTTTATCACATGCCTGGTATGCTCGTTTAGAAAACTCTATAGAACTTTAGCATTTCTTGATTACTATATATGATTGATGTTTCAGAATATTTTCTAAAATATTTATTTTTCTCATCTCATAGAAGCTACAGTGTGTTTTGAATAGTTTTGTAATTCATTTTATACAATATTATTTATAGATATCTTAGTCAACTCAAGTGATTTGTTTAGTTATTACACTGGAAAGCTGCAAGTAGAAATCAGCAATATTTAATCTTATCAATTAATTCCCTTGAAAATGCATTTAAATATTTGTACATTTTAAAAAGGAGTATTTTATACATATATAATATATAATTAATTTAAGTTTAAGATTAAGCCAGGAAAGATAGAGCACATAATATTGCCTCGGCCTTTTTTTTTTAAGGTTTTATTTATTTATTTATTTATTTATTTATTTATTTTTAGACAGAAGGGAAGGGTAGGAGAAAGAGAGGGAGGGGAGCATCAATGTGTGGTTGCCCCTTGTGTTTTCCCCACTGGGGACCAGGCTTGCAACCCAGGCATGTACCCTGACTGGGAATCGAACTGGCGACCCTTTGATTCACAGGCTGGTACTCAGTCCACTGAGTCACAACAGCCAGAGCTTGTCTCAGCCTTTTTATTTGCCTTTCTAAATTTTATGTTTATTTTTATTTTACTCCCTTCTCAGGGTGATTATTTTGAATTTTTTATTATCATCCATCAGGTGCCGACTACACGATTATTAATGTGAATGTTATTAGCTCTATGTCATTATTTTAATATTGGGTATGGTATTGATGTTCATGTGCCTCCGTTTCTTGACTACAGATAAAACTTCTAGAGATGCCCAATCATGTTTTATTTCTAACCCGTGTAAGTCTAGAAAAACAGCATGCATTCAATAAAGAATGTATTTAATTGAACCGTTTAAGATTGTAGGTAATATAAGGCATCTTCAATAGTCAGTCTCCCCAAGAATTTAAAAATTCCACAGTTGCTTAACTAGGAGGGAAAATACATTTAACAGCATGGCCATTTTTTGTAGCTAACCCTAAAAAAGAGGCTATTCACATATTCAGGTGCCCTAAGTAATATACATTGAGCCAGTGTAACTCAAGAGTAGGAATGTTTCTATATTCCCATTTACTCTATTTATTTCCATCAAATATTGAAATAGCTAGGGACCTTAAAGAGGTCTTCTCCTGTATTTCTTTTTTTTTAATTTTAGGCTAATCTGAATATATAGTAGTCCCTGAGTATAACTATCTTAATTGAAAGATGACACTCTATACATACAAATGATTTGTCAAGGCAAATGAGGCAAAGGAATTTAATTATTGAGTTCACAGAGGCATCGGGCTATCACCTTAGTTTCCAGGGCTCCATATGAGAAAGCAAAAGGTACCGTGATTAAAGTGAATGAGCAATTCATTAATTTCCTAAAACCCTAAGTCAATATTGAAATAGAAACATTATTACAGATTGAGAAAAATGATTACAGTTTGTTATACACAGCTCTGGATAAGCAATGACTGCTGGTTTGCTGTTAACCTGGAATTCAAATTGTTGTATAGTATATTTTATATTTATGTTTTTAACCAAAAATATATATACTGAAGAAGGAAAGGTATATCTATATATTTCAAATGATGATGACCCAAATAAATTGCTCCCTTATCAGTGAGTTCTATGTATTGTCTTTCTATATCATTCCTCTGAAATGTATTTAGAATCATATGCCTCTTCAGTGATAATTAAAAACTAGAACTGTTAATAAATCTATCATGGGAATTTCACTACTATAGATTGCTCATTTGTAGAACTCTCTTTTCAGAGATAATTGAACCTAACTTTGATATTTGACATTTTCATTTCTGAGAGGATATAACCTTTATCCTTCATGCAAAGGCAGGTTGGAGGTGATGTATATGACAGTCCAATTCCTAATCTTAGATAAAATAGGAACCTACAGGTTTGATTTTAAGGTGACTGTGTAAAAGAGATATTGCATTCTGTTGGGGAACAGAGAAATTAAGTTTTATTGAATAAAAATGACCATCTGCACATGTTTTTTGAAATTTTACTCCCATGTTAAAAAAAGTTTCTTTAAAAGGAAAATGGAAGCAATTTTACCTATAGGTCAACTAAAATTATTAATCTAAAATGCTTTAATAGCCCTGGCTGGTGTAGCTCAGTGGATTAAGTGCAGGCTGGGAACCAAAAGGTTGCCAGTTCAATTCCCAGTCAGGGCATGCCTGGGTTGTGGGCCAGGTCCCCAGTGAGGGCCATGTGAGAGGCAACCATACATTGCTGTTTCTCTCCCTCTCTGTCTCCCTCTCTTCTCCTCTCTCTAAAAATAAAAATAAAATCTTTAAAATGTTTTAATAGTAGGGTCAAATTCAGGTTTTAGGTATATTTTTAAAATAACTGCAAACAAATTATACAATTAATATAAATATGAATAGTTACTTATGATCAGATGATATATCACAAAAATTACAAATGTTAAAAAGGTAACAAATAGCACAAACCTCATAAGATATATTAATATGAAATACTTAGATTACTTAATATAACATATTTTATTAATTTTTGATTAAATACGGGATATGATATTTTCTATAGAGAAAAGAGAAACATAATTTATAGTCTCCTATAACTTAGTTAGCTTGTGTGGGACTCTGTGTGCTTCCTGGACCTATATGTCCATTTCCTTCCCTATTACCAAATTAAGGAAGTTTTCTTTCATTAGTTTTTTTCAAATACAATTTTAATTTCTTGGTCTTCCTCTTCTCTTTCTGGAATCCTTATGATTTGATGTTGGTACTTTTTGGAGATGTCCCAGAGTCTTCTTATTCTCTCCTCATTTATTTTGAATTTTTGTTTCTTCAGTCTTTACTGGTTGATGGTTTATTTTTTCCTTATGTTCCAAATCATCAATTTGAAAGCCGGCTTCCTTCCTTTCGCTGTTGGTTCCCTGTGTTTTTGTTGTTGTTGTTGTTGTTGTTGTTGTTGTTGTTGTTGTTGTTGTTTGTTTGTTTCACTTAGTGTAGCCTTCATTTCTTCTCCTATGCATTTTCCATACTCAGTGAGTTATCATAGCCTCCCAATCACCAGTGTTTTGAACTCTGCATCTGACAGGTTGGCTATTGCTGTTTTGCTTAGTTCTTTTCCTGGAGTTTTGATATTTATTTATTTATTTATTTATTTATTTATTTATTTATTTATTTTTAGACACAAGGGAAGGGTGGGAGAAAGAGAGGGAGAGAAACGTCAATGTGTGGTTGCCTCTCACGTGGCCCCCACTGGGGACCTGGCCTGCAACCCAGACATATGCCCTGACTGGTAATTGAACCAATGACTCTTTGGTTCACAGCCCGTGCTCAATCTACTGAGCTACACCAGCCAGGGCTTGATCTGTTTCTTAATTTGTACCATATTTCTTTGTCTCCTCAATTTGGCAGCCATCCCGTGTTTGTTTCTGTGTATTAGGTAGAGCTGCTTTGACTCCCTATCTAAGAGCACCTGTTACATTATAATGGGCTGAGCCTTAGGTATTTGCCAGGGTGGGGCAACCTACTTGGCCGTTTTGTGGTGCTGTATGTGGGGAAGGGGTCAGAGAGGAAACAATGCCATTTTCTCAGCCTTCACCCTATTTCCAGTCACTTCACCCACTTCCCCTATGTTACTGGTGCTCCCCTAGCTGTGGCCCTGGTGGTGAGTCTTAGAGTGGGTGAGTTTGCATATATTCTAGGATGATGGGGGCCTGTTAAATAAACTCTCCTGAGAGCCTGGCAGTTTGTTCTGCCACCTCAACCCCCACTGTTTTTTACAGAAGTTATAGAGTTTCATTTTCCCAGTGTTGGAACCCTGGGTTGCAACACAGGTGTGCCTCCTGGTTTCAATCTACCACATGTGAATGTGGGACTGCCTGTTCCACCAGTCACCACCACTGCCTCACCGCTGCCACCATACTGCTTCCTCTCTGCCCTGGCTCCCTCCCTTCATCATTCCTACCTGTCTGGATATTTCTTCTTTAAATCCTTAGTTGTTGGACTTACATACAGTTTGATTTTCCGGCAGTTCTGGTTGTTTTTTGTTTTAAAGTTAGTGTGTTCCTTCCTACGGTTGTGTGAGGGGGTGAATTGTGTCTACCTACGCCTCCTTCTTGGCCAGAAATTGCTATTTAGAATCTTTTGCAATTCATGGATTATTTTATTACATGGTAGATTGACCTGTATGTAGAATACTTGTCAGAACCTTGTAACAGGAATTGCCTACTTGTTCAAATGTAGCATTTTCAGTGCCCTGTGAACTGAAATATAAGCCCTTAAAGTTACTGACATAATGATATTTGTCAAATGAATAAACTGAGTTAGCATTATCTAGGTGCTCTGTCCAGAAAATATGCAGCTCACCTTAGATATCATGGTCCAAAAGGTCAGATCAGCATCAACCTAGAGTTTTACAGATTCATAAATTCTCCAGGTTCAAGAGGATGAATGACCTTGAGAGACTAGACAGTTCTGAATCCATTACAATGAAGTTCAGGACTTCTGCTAAGAGTTTTTAGGACCTGACATCAAGTGTGCTTGAGTACTCACCTCCGGGACAAGATTGTTAACTTGGTTTTGAAAACTAGAAAAATAATCAGGTAAATGTAGATTAGTAGTAGTCTATCTATTCTTTTGTGTTGTTTCATTTTGTTGAGGTAGGTATTTTGTTTTTATCTTAACAAACTTTCTTACATTTTATTATATATTTGTCAGAAAAAAACTTACCAGACTCTGAAACGGTTTATCTTTCTCTCAGTCTGCATTGCAGATGTCCTAATTCCCTAGGAGAATGTATAATCATTTCCCCTTTTGCCGTCAATCTCATGTCTAACAAATGCTGTATTTCTAGAAGATGCAATGCTGGACATTCCATGACTTTCACTTAGCGTGAAGCAATGTATTGCACTATGCAGAATACTGTCTCTTTGCATACCTTGACAGGAACATTATTATTTACAACTCTAAGTATACTAGATTCATTAATGAAAGAACATTTCTAAAGTCAACAGAAGCATACTTAAAATAGAATAAGAAAAACTGATTAAATATTTGACAATGTGAAAAACTTTATTTTAGATAAAATAGTATTTTGATTTGAAATTTTTACTTTAAGTATTTATATTTTTAGAAGCCAAAATTGATTTGATTGACTAGTTCTACTTTTCACAATGAATACCTTAGGGACTCGTATTCTTTTATTACTTATGAAATTTTATTTTTACACTATGATAGCTCTTACACCCTTGTTTTCCAGAGTTACAATTTCCTCTTTTTTTTTTATCAGCAAACTTGCCCTCTCCTCAGCCTTAAAGTTCACTCTTTCCAATATGATGCCTATCTATCTAATCACATAATTCTACAAAGTCCTGTGAAAATACCTTTGAACTCTGTGTCTGAAGAGATTTGTCAGTTGATTTATTCTTATCCTTTTGTGCTGGAAATAGGATAAATTATATGAAGACCTGAGTTGAAATACAGTTTATGGCCAACTATGCTTTCACATGAAATTTGTATGAAGATCTCCCTTCTTTAATGCTGGCAGTTAATATGTATAAATTGCACTGTGCCCTGGTTTTGGGCTCATTATACGTGCACTTAAAAATATCCAAAGACATATCATTAATATCTACTGCTTTTATACCCCACCATTGAAGGCTCTCTGGCATAAAACAGAAATGACTTTGCAAAATGTTCCCAGTGATTGGAATTCAAGGACTAACTTTCAAGGACTACCTTCTAACTACAGTTACCAGCTCCCCAAGTTCAGGCTCCCATAATGATATCATAAATTTAAATGGCACTGTCTCTCCCCAAAAAAGAACTCAAGGAGTTTTTGCAAAGATTCTTGAGATGAATTTTATTCTATTTTTCAACATCTCTATGGTTTTGAGTTCTTATTTCTAATTTGCAGAAAGGAAAGATTGTTGTAGCCTGTATGTTTACATGAAGTCTTCCTTAGAGATTTAAGAATGTTTGAGGAATAATCGTATAACAGAGACTTTGCAGTTTAGTTTCCTGAGGTCTTTCCTTCTCTATGTACTTCTCATTTCTTGAGTAGATCCCACAACAAAGACATTATAAAAATATTGCCCTGGCTGGTGTGGTTCAGTGGTTGATGCTGGCCTATGAATCAAAGGGTCGCCAGTTCTATACCCAGTCAGGGCACATGCCTGGGTTGTGAGCCAAGTAGGGCCCCCAATAAGGGGTGCATGAGAGGCAACCGCACATTGATGTTTCTCTCCCTCTCTTTTTCCTTCCCTTCTCCTCTCTCTAAAAATAAACAAATAAAATATTTGAAAAAACAGACATTATAAAAGCAGAATGTTTCTACCATAATGCAACTTTCTTGAGTGCAATGCATTATTCAACCTTATTCAATAAAATAAAACATAATATGGAATTTCTGTGAAACTAGTATATGTGCAAAGAATATTTTTTAGAAAAAATGCAAAATTAATTATTCTTAAACTCAAGCTTATTTAAAACATAAAATAATAACAAACAGAAAAAGAAACCAAAATCTTGAAGGCTAGTGTCAGAGCCCAGGTTTATGAAACTAAAAGACACTTTATTTAATTGATAAAGAATTTATCATCACCCAACATTTAATAGACAAAGTATGTTGCTTTCCAAGCAGTGATGTTATAGACATTAGGTACACAGTCCCTGAGTGAAAATAACCATAAAATGACTTAAATGTCATATACATAGAGCTTGTGACTGCTGTCAACTATAACGGAATTTGCAAAGATTCTCTGAGATGCATTGACATATTTTTATCATAGCAACATTGACATATTTTTATAATAGAAACACTGACATACTTTTATCATAGCAACGTTGACACATTTTTAGACAACTTTGACAAACATGGTAAGTTAGTTATTGTGGTAAAGTGCACAGAACAATGCTACCATATTCTTATGATCCTTTACAAATAATTTGATGGTGAAAAAAAGCAATTGTAAGCAGAGGGAAGTAAGCTTAGGCTACAGTGATGCTGCAGAAGCTACACATTCTGGTTTCTAACTTTCCTTTTTTAAAAGAGTTTAATTAGTTATTTATTTTAGAGCAGGGAAGGGAGGAAGAGAAGGAGAGAAACATCAATGTATGGTTGTCTCTCACATGCCCCCTACTGGGGACCTGACCTTCAACCCAAGTATGTGCCCTAGACTGGGAATCGGGCTATCGGCCCTTTGATTCGCAGGCCAGCACTCATTCCACTGAGCCACACCAGCTAGGCTTCTAACTTTCAAGAGAGCAAAAAAAAAAAAACATAATGAATTATCTGGGGGGATATATAGTATACTTGTATTTTCTAACATATTTGTTTTAGTATTAAAGCTCTAATTTATTAATTTCAAACTGAGGCTTTTCACTCTTATAAGTGAAATTATTTTCAACTTTTCCTACCTAACAAAGCATATAGCATTCAAGTAATAAACACAATAATCACCATCAGGTTCGTGCGCACACACATGCTCATGAAGTTGAAATATTTATTTTCTGCAACTTGCCAAACATAACAATGCATGGTATCTGAAACACAATTAAAATTAAGACATGCATCAAATAATTTTATTTAATTAAATCAACTTCAAAAACATATATTTGAACTCCAAGATTTTGGAAAAAGAGGTAAACATTTTAAACACACACACTCGTACACATATATGTACACACACATGCAAACACAGAATAAAATTTCAAAACTACAATAAAAGGAGAGACAAAGTAAGTTAACCCAGAGATTGAAAGGCACCTACAACATAAATTTCACATGAGCAGGACTTTGGTTTGTTTTATGCTCTGTGCTCAAAATTTTGATCAGGCACATATTTAATAAATACTTGGTGAATGAAGAAATAAGGTAGAGAGCAGAAACAATCACAAATTTCTATGCATTGAGATACTACCTGTAATAGGTTAAGTACTACATATTGTCCATATTACTCTTATTTTCGGAAGTACTAGAAAATACTAGTATTTCAGGTAGAAATAAGTAATCTATATGAATTATAATAACTCAGAAAACAAAACTCTGAAATTTCCATTATATGCAGTTTAGAAAGTCTTGAAATGGTTTCTTTTAAATATACCAACTATAACAATCTTAACAATTTGCAAAATAAGAATAAACAAAATACTCCAATTTTAATGAAATAACAATTTTTATTAAATTTCCATTGTTTGTAAACAATGGGCAAGCAAAATGTCTTATTTATCAGTTTTGCCAATATCCTCAATATTCACATGATTTCCTATATTATTGATGAACATTATTAGAACATTTTTAGATTTGATAATATATCATAGATGCAATATGAGGATCATGTTTTGCCAAATAGAGGTGAACTCTCTAGCCATATACTTGTGACTGTAAAACAGTTCCTTGAATATTTGTATTTTAAAAATTCATATTTGCATAAATTTACCAGAGGAAATATCTCAATTTGTGTAATCAAGTTTCCCTGATCTGAGATCCCCTATATTGATTAAATCAACAGCCCATAATGTTGTTGCGCTTTTTCACTGTGCCTCCAGGCTTAGCTTTGAGACATGATTTGGAAATTAAATATTAATTTATTATACTTAGAAAAAGCTTGAGAGAGTACTTGCATGTTTCTGCTTGCCCTCTTCTGCCATCACATTGAGAACGCACTCAGGAATAGAAATATTGAGTCAAGTTCCCCCAGTTTCCCCCGACAAAGCCAGCATAGGTCCCCTGACACCCAGACACCTGGACAATCCCAGACAAGATTAGGACCTTGCCAACCGCCCCGGAGAAGTAAACAATTCATTGTTTATGCCACTGCAGTCTTAGGAGCGCATGTTTTTGTTGTGCTTGTTTTTGTCATTTTCATGTCACTCTATAGTGTCAGTGGGTAATAGATACTACAGTACCAACACACACAAAGTTATGGTGTTTATTTTATTTGTGTGCTTCTTCCTTCTTTCAGAAAGTTGCTAACCTTATACTATTAAATCATGAGTACAGCATTAAAGAACTTGGCAGTAATTAATTCAAACTTCATACATTTCTATTAAAATATCTGAAAAGACCTCACCAGCAGAGAGAATTGGTAGTGTCCTTTCTGTGTCCTCATGGTGGACCCAAATTTGACCTCATCCGCTATTCTATTGATACCTCAGATACATTCTCTGAAGTGTTTTCCCTATGGATTTCTCTCTAGTTTGTTCTATAAGAGCTGTTAGAAATTCATTAGGAAAGAATAGAAAAAAGCTGTCTATTTTCATTTGTGGTGCTTGAGTTTATCCTGGTAATTCCTGACCCATTAAACATAGAATTCACTGAAAAACTAAAAAGAAAAAAATAAGAGTCCTCATCCTTTTCAAGGTTACGCAATGTAAAAAAGTATCTTGGAAGAGGACACTAAGTCTCTATAATTTTCTCATAAAATATGTCCATATCTTTCTGATTTTCATGATTAGTACTATTTTCTAATCTTTAAATTTTGATAACGTGTTTATTTTTTCATCAAAGAATCAGGTTAATGCAATGGCCCAGTAGTATAGTATAATTAAATTCTGAAGAATTTGAATGAATTTATTACACATTATGAATTTACAAATTTACTAGGATGCATATGTGTGTTCTACATAATGGGGTGTTGTAGGTTGAAACACTTCCAAATATGACTACATTGGAATCCCTTGAATTTGTCAATGCCACCTATATGGCATGAAAAGGACTTTGCAAATGAGACTAAGTCAAAGATGTTGAAATGGGGAGATTATCCATTATCCTGGTGGATCTGTTGTAATCATAGGTGTCCACGTAGGAAAATTACAAAAGGATCAGAGTAAGAGGTGATGGGGATGTAAAGGAAACAGAGATTAGACTGATGATATGCTTTGAAGATGGAAGAAAGACCCACACGACAAGAAATGTAGACTGCCACAGAAGCTGAAGAAAGTGAGGGACTAACCCCTCTCATCGGAACCTCCAGAAGAAAACAGCTTGGTCGACACTTGATTTTACCCCAGCGAAACCTGTTCAATGCTTCTGACCTCCAGACTAGAAGGAGAATATTTGTGTGATGTTTTAATCCATTTGTAATAATTTGTAATAGTTCAATTTGTTACAGCACTAGTAAGAAAATAATACATGGGGCTATCGAGTGTACAAGTCTATCACCTTCTGTTTTAAGATAGTGTTTAATTTTATTTGTTTATTGTTCTTTCAGGCTTGAGTTGCATCTGCTTCTAACATTATAGTGTTGAGGTCACAAATGATTGGACTTGAGGCCCGTTCCTTTTTGTCCTTATATTTATAAATTCAATATAATTTAGTATCTTCCTATGAGGCTGAATCATGAAGTCATAAAAACTGAGTCTGATCTAAACATGGTTCTCTAAGAAATAGAGTAAGAGACATATTTTAGGCTCTCTGGGAATAACCTTAAGGCTTAAGTTTATTGTTCTATTATTCAGATTTTTTTCCCAATTATTTTATGTACACACACATATGTTCACATTTACCACAAATTTGCTGTGAATTCTACAAAACTTCCTAAAAACTATATGAAACATTTTCTGTTGTCTTTAATGTACTTTAATTTATCTTTAAATCATTCCTCTTGATCTTATTATGTTATTATTTAGCAAAGAAGCCTGTCTTCTTACCCTTTTCTTTACTAACCCATAATAAAAAGTTTTCTGATTGTACTCACAGACATACGACTTTCTACACTTTGGTGGAGGCAAAAGTTTGTGAAACCAAAAATTTCACATTTTTTTTTAACTTCACTATTTACATTTTTTTTTTCAGCAGAGCAATTTTTTGACAGAACCGCGTATTAGGCAAAATGTGTGTCCTTATGCATTTATAGTTTTCTAATCAGTAAGACTATTGTTTTTGCCCTAACACTTAGGTCTCTTTTCTTTAATACCTATCCTTAACTTTACTCCAGAATGCTCCTTATGTTTGTATAAACTTTTCCATAAGATATGAGTTTATACCTAATAAACTATGTTGTTGGCAGAAAACAAAGGGGATCTTCCAGGGAGTCACTACAATTGAAAATTGTCATAAACTTTTTTTAAGATAACAAAACTTTATAGCTACTCACATGCGATAGGGAGGTTATTTCAGATAATTCTGTCTGTCCGGAAACCTTAAACTCAGCCAAAAATTCACATAACTGAACTTGTTCCTTTCTTGCTAACCTAAAATAAGTTGGTTCCATGGGAATCTTTCAGAATTAGCTGCATGTGTATAGTGAAAAAAGATGATCACACCGCATAATGATTAATTCAAAGCTACTGCAGGAAAATACCTTCAGGCAAAAACAAAACATTTTCCTTTATCTTGCATATAATACTAAGCATGCATGAAGCAGTGTTGGCCTATTTATACACTTATTTTGTATTAGTGTGTGTGTGTGTGTGTATGTAGTCTCAAGGGAAAGTATATGTGTGTGCATACACACATACATACATACATATATATATATATGTATACGTATATATACACACATATATATATATAATACATATATATTGCTTTGTTCATTTTCCAATTCAGTGAATGCAGAAAAATTTACTAGGGTTTTTCTAAAATGCACATTAATGAATTACAAATAAATATTCTAGTATGCAAAGTGCTAGTATTGGCACTCTGTATTTTTGTAGTGTCTTTATAATTTCTGACATGGTGCTATGCACCTTTGGTTACTGAGAGTGTCAACATTACCAAGTTTGTGCTGATGAAATAGAAAAACTGTTCTTGACGTATTCTAGTTCTTACATAAAGATACTGTGACTCACAAGCTGTCTCTCTGTAGCATTTCATTTCCTGACATTAGTTCTTTACACTTTGATGCCAGTCAAATGATATAGATGGTGACATCGACGAAGCAGCAGTTATTACAGGCGTTACAGTAGCAATCTTTTCCGGGTAAGAAATGTTGATATTCTGAATCAAAGAAAAACTTCTCTGGTTGAAAGCCGATAGTCAAGTTGTAATGAAAAGTTGCACTTGAATATTTACCCAAAATATGTATTTGTGCCATCAATATTTGTGTGGGTGTGTGTATGTGTGTGTATATATGAATATGGATTCATGACATGTCTTGTCTCACCACAGAATATTAGCCTAAAATCTAAGCATTTATGTTTTATATAAATTATATGCAGGGTTGACATTTCATGAAGCTTGGGATTTTCTATTTTATATACTGACACTCAACAGAGTCTAGTTATCAATTCCTCTAGGCCTCTGTATTGCTTAAACAAGTGCCATCTGCTAAGAGTTTGTTTACAGTTTTATGGTTTAGTGCGAAGGTCCTTAAAACAAGGATGGCTTTTCATGGAAGCAAAGAAGAAAGTGGAAATTATAGATATAATCTATATCTAGTTCTTGTTTTAACTGTTGTCATTGTCAGTTTTTCTGTTATTGAAATTATTAAAGAAATATCAAGTTGGTTCAAAAAGAGTGGAGAGAAAAGATTTGTGAGTAAAAATAAAATCCAGAGACCACTTACCCAATCCTTCTTCTGTTCTGTTTTGATCGATTTTCCTGAAAGATGTAATCTTACTAATCAGCGAGTTCTACCTGATAAATGGGAGATTTGGTGAAACTGTGGTGTGATGGTGGTCATACAAATCTATATATGTATTAAAATCCATAAAACCATAAAAAGATAAAATGATAAGGGTGAGGTAAAGAAGTATGATACTGTGTGGAGTTTACTGACAATGAAACTTGGAACTACATATTCCTTGTTACAGAAAAATGTTTCTGAATGTAGAAATAGAATATTCGTTTTTCATAGTAAATAATTTTGAAATGAATACATGCGTATTTTGATGTAATAATGACATAATAATATAAATTAAAATACTGTAGACTTTATGACCTTTTGGCCTTACCCTTTATAAGTAAACTACTTGCCTCTTCAGATGTAATCATTCAACCTTAGTCAATAAATGGTATACATTTTCTCATATAATACATTCCTGCTTACAATTACTTCTCATTACTCACACAGATCTGCATATTTTAGTGTGCTTAGAATTTAAGTCATACACATGGAATATTCTCAATAGATTATTACTCATAAAATATGTTAAAATTACAGACTATGCATAATATACCTATTGAGTAAATTATGTTTATTTAAATTGGAATAAACTAGCAGTTTAAAAAACTTATACTATTTTTAAGGGTATCTTTTAAGTATGTCCTGTTAAAACTATTTAACATGCAAAATATCTGACATAGAAAATCTCTTTTTAAGGCTTTCAGTTTCTAATGCTACATAAGAAATGCTGGCCTAATAATTAACACTTACATAATTCTTTTTCACAGAGCTTAAAAGAAATTTGCATTCATTGTACTTAACATGTGTTGAACTGCTTAGCTATTTGAGTATTTCCCTCATCATCCTAAAGACATAGGACAAAGAAGCAATTTCATTTCATAGTTTAGAGCACCATTTTGACACCAATAGCTTAGGATGAAGTCCTGACACCGCCACTTACTGCCAGGATGACCTCATCATAAATGTAGATAAAAATATAACTTGAGCTAAAGCTGATTACAAGAATGATATTAAATAATTTGATGTTAATCTGCACTGTTTTCTTTGTAGCATTTTTATTCTGCTTTTGCTTTTAGATACTTCCAATATTTTTTTCAAATGTGTACCTTATATTATCCCACTATCTTATGCTGCTGAGCTATGCTGTTTACAGCTGCTTGTTAATTATTCTCAAATCTCAGATAGGACCAATTGAGGTTGTAACGTGTCATCGCTGGCTGGCTAGGAGCTGCCTAATTAGAGCACTTAAAATACCATTGCTCATAAACCATTTTCATAAATGTAAATAGCAGCACCTTAGTATAGCTCTGTTAACAAACAAGGCTGAATTATCTCTTACATTAGCTGACCACAAATTGAAGCTTACTGATCCATTCTAATGAGGGCTCTATATTCATTATTTAAAACAAAGAGCAGATGAGACATAACAGCATTCACAGGACTAAATAATAATTTAAATTCTTGATAGATTCAATTGTTATCAAGGTGAGTGTGGATCTGAATTGACTTGGACATCACTAGATGACACATGAGTATGACATGGATTATGAAAAGCCCATTTGTTTTGTTTTTCCATTTTTTTAAATAACATGTATAGAATTTCTATATTCATGTCTTTCTTTCCTTTTACTCCTCTACATATATTAAATCTTCATGGATCACTTATACACACTGAGAAGAGACACAGCTTTCCAATTAAAGTAGAGCTTTGAAACGGAGAACATATTACATTTTTTTCCTCTACAATGCAATGCAGAATAAATGGTGAAAAATAATTTATAAACATTTAATTAGCTCATGTAACTTTTACCAATATACTATTGGTCCAAACACTCTATTCTTTGCATTTTTATCCATGCTTATAGATTTTTAAAATTGTATTTGTTTCTTATTTTCTTCTAAAATGCTTTAAAATCAAGTGTTCTGTTTATGTGTCCTAAGATTTAACAATAAACTGATATTTTATAGAAAAACTTATACTAACTAGTCCTCTTCCAAAATGATAAAAGTATTATAGTAACACTTTTCATAATACTATTTTAAAACTATACATTTAGTTTAATGAACTACCATTTATTCTTAAGTTGTATCTATATTTTTATTGCTATAGTAAATGTGACATGAGATAGGATAAATTTTTTATACAATGTCTTCTTTCACTAAAAAACAAAAAACAAAGAAACCCAGTAATTATACAAGTAAGTTACCTGATTTTTTTAAATTTGTAAGTGATACCTCACTGTTCTAGATGAAGTAGAAAATTATAAAGTCTTCAGCATGTTGTAAATGTTTTCAATTGGTATGCTAAAATTCACTTGTGTTTCAAAAGCTTTCTGAAGTGATCAACAGATTTTGACTATTTTAGTTATATCTGGCAAACAGAAGATTAAACTGAAAAAGCCAAGATATGTATTTGTAGTGATATCATATGTTCCAAGTATGAGCCTACTGGTGCATATTCACCTCACTGGCTACAAACAAGTCTTTTTAGGATGCAGAAATATCGTCTCATGAACATTCATGGGAGTGTGTGATCAAGGCAGTAAACCATTTAATTCAATAGTGACTTGGTACCAAAGTGACTGAAGAAAGAGTACAGTATCTGCCCCATAACTTCTGGCTATAAAAACTAGCTGGGATTGTGGTAGAACAATATGAGGGTTTCTGAAGACCCAGGATTTCCTCTTAAAGGGTCCATGCACATACTCAGAATCACTCCCTCTGATTTACAGCACTAGGACAGCAATTTGAAAGGTACAAGGGGCATAATGGTTACAACTGAACTGTTTGGCATCAGGGCAAAGGCTGGAGAGGCAGCTTTCTACCACACAGAAGTGCTGGTAAAGGCCATTATTACTTTGTTGAACTCTGCCCCCTCTTTTCCATTTCCACCACAGAACCAGCAGTCAAGCACCGTATCTGAGTCTCCATCAATATGAACATCACAGCTCACCCACTCTGGTGGTTCCCTGAGATCCCACCCTACCCAACTTGCAAGCCCACCCAAACTGATTGCAGTGGCTTTTCCATAGGAATGGCTTGAGCTAATTCATGCTTCAGATTTTCTTAAAATCCCTCAAACAAGCAGCATCTGCCCTTGACATGCCTTGTACATCTTGCTAAGTGGTCCTGGGCTGAGCACTAGCAGCAGCTAGCCTTGGTTTGCAGCGTGGCTTCTCCTGAGCATCTCAAAGCCCAGCACAACAACACAAGTAGCAGCTATTGCAGATAACTTTGTAGCTCAGGCCAGGTGGCCTTGGACAGAACAGAGATGGCAACTGATCTAGGCCTGCACCTCCTGGGATACCCCAGAACCAGCACACCCCACAGACAACTTTAGATTACACTGAAACACCACCCATCCACCTTCACAAGGGACACATTTAAGAGTTTGACTCAGCATGCACGAGACCCCACTGAAGTTAAGTACTACTCCTTGGGGTGTGCTTCTGCACAGCTGATCCTCTATGGTGGTCACAGCCAGTCCTTATAGTCGTCTGATAGATGTAGAGTCAAAACATTGGTTATAAGGATCATAAATGAATTTCGGGGACAAGTAGATTAACTTAGAACTTTATCAGCATAAAAAAGAACATGGAAACTAAATAAGAATCAGTCAGAAACGAAGGATACACTGACTGAAAGAAAGAATATAGGAAATCAATAGTAGAGTAGATGAGGTCAAGAATCAAAGCAAAAATTTAAAATATAAAGAAAAAACAAATACCCAATCAGAACAGTTTCTGGGGCAACTTAAAGAGTGCCAACATTCATATCACAAGGTTGCTGGAAGGAGAAGAGAGAAATAAATGATAAAACCTATTAAAAAATAATGACTGAAAACTTCCCTAACTTGGAGAAGGAACTATACATACAAGTCCAGGAAGCACAGAGAATCCCTAACAAGATGACCCAAAGATGTCCATGCCAAAACACATAATAATTAAAATGCAAAGGTTTAAAGATGGAGAGAGAATATTATAAGCAACAAGAGAAAAGCAGTTAGTTATCTACAAGAGAGTCCCATAAGATTGTCAACTGATTTTTCAATAGAAACTTTGCAGGCCAGAAGGGATTAGCAAGAAATATTCAAAGAAATGAAAAGTAAGGACCTACAGCCAAGATTAGTCTACCCAGCAAAGCTATCATTTAGAATGGAAGAATAGAGAAAGATCTTCCCAGACAAGAAAAAGCTAAAGGAATTCATCACCATCAAACAAGCACTATGTGAAATGCTAAAGGGTCTTCTTTAAGAAGTAAAACAGATTAAAAAAAAATGTATGAACAATATATCAATAATAGGGGTAAGGAAAGGGAGAAAAAAAACAGGAACCACTGAAACAGCATAAAAAGAAGAATCTAGCTGCTTTAATTTCCATTCTTCTCTATTAACCCCTTCTAGCACACACACAGTTCCACATGCACATAAAAAATTAAAAGTACATATGCATAACTACATAAAGAGCCTCTAAATTTTGAGACAAGAAAGAGTTGGATTGAAATGGGAAAAGGCCCTGGTACAAATAATTGTGAAAGAAACATGCATTTCCTAACCCAATCTTGCAATTAAAATCCACAAGGATATTATATCATTTTCAAGGAATTTTGGAGACTCAGGAGCAGAAGAAGTTTTTACAGTAATTTCTTTGTGGAATTCTTGGCAATGGCTGGCACCCAGGCCTTCTGAACATCACAGTCGTATGGGAACAGTGGATTAAGTTTAGCCAGGTGTCACATAATTGTGTCTCAGTTGCAATTCATCACTCTAAGTAAGAACTACTGAGTTTCTGGTGGTCTTTTAAGAAGAAAGGGTGGCTGTATTTCCTCTTTCATGTTATGATGGGCAGCACCCAGAATAACTGGGAGAGATGGGTGTCAGATTTGAGAGGAGTGATGGTGGTGCAACTGTGCTGCCAGGAGTTGCAGAATGGAAGGTAGAATTGATGATAAGATGAAAATAAGAGCATCACAGTTCTTTACTGCACAGTGAGGTGAAAAAATAAGAAGTTGATACAGCCGTATGTTCATCTCATGTGAGGTAAGTGCAGAAAATTGTTGACTTTCCAAAGACGAGACACATCTGATGTTATAATGCCAACTCAGACAGAAAGACAAAGAGAAGAAAAAAACTTTAGAACTTCACACTTTACATTGAATGTTTTACATTAAGGGAAAGTTCTGTTGCTTATTTAAGGGTGGCAAACAACACAATCATATTTAATTTTGAAATATAGAAGAGTAACATACACATGTTCTTTTAAAAACAAGGTATGGAAACCGGTATGAGGAGAAAAAGTCAGAAAACCAATATTCCTAAAAAAAGGAAAATCAATATTCTTTATATTAAAAATGTTACTCAGCAATAAATCTGTAAGAATGTAAGTTAATCAATAAAATATATTTAATCTGAATGGGATATTAATTAAGTTGCTCCTTGTGTTGTTTGGCTTATAAATTATAAGCAAAACAATATTAATAGAGCCATTAGACATCACTAAGAAGTAACATGATGGTCCTTATAAAGTTATCCTATTGGAAATTAACTTGTGTGTCATGCATAATACAGAAAAGATTTTAAATCAATCTAGCAACAATCACATTGAGCTCAGTTCTCAATTCTCAGTTTCCCTTTTTAGTCAGTTTCTATAGGGATCACAGAATACATTATTTATTTTCATGATTCATCTACTTGTACCACATTATTTTCATTGTCGTAGATCACATTGATAATTATTTGAGTTCCAATAAGTACAAGGTCTTTTTTTTTTAATGCTAAGTGATTACTTTAATGTTATGTAGGCAGAGGCCAGCTGCACAGCAGTATATAAAACTCTGGAGATCTTACCTTTAAGAACTATGAGAAGAGAATTGTCTCCATAGTTTTGTTATCCATTGATAAAGCCAGGTCATACCAAAAGAAATTATTGCAATCCTAATACAGAGAGATTGAAGAACAAATATGTGATAAATTAATTATATTTTTTAAAATATTTTATTTAATTATTTTTAGAGAGAGGTAAGGGAGGGAGAAAGAGAGGGAGAGATACATCAATGTGTGGTTTCCTCTTGTGCACCCCACACTGGGGACCTGGCCTGCAACCCAGATATGTTCCCTGACTGAGAATTGAACCAGTCACCCTTTGGTTCCCAGGTTGGTGCTCAATCCATTGAGCCACACCAGCCAGAGCTGAATTATCTTTTTAATTATATTTTTCATTATATGAAAAGACCAGAAGATATTTAGTTATATAAATATTCTGTTCTTATTTGAGAGGCTAATCAGTGAATTTGAATATATTATTTGCAGTGAGAGTAGTAGGTAAGATATAATAAGGCTCTTCCCATTATGGTTCAAGAGCTAACATGCTCTGTTTATCCAGAAAACCAGGAAAAGGTTATCCAGATTTTATCTCATGCAGTGGTTGCTTGAGTAGATGTTAAAGAAAGGGCATGCATACACAGTGATAATATGGCTAAGTATAAGCTCCAAGCTTTTGCAATATTAAGTCATATCTGCTTCTAACATATTCTAAGATTGATTTCATATTTCTGGATAAATGGTACAGCCATCACTATCTTCTAGAAGAAGATCCTGTGGACCCCACCTGGGATGAACCTGAAGTCATCAAAACCAGGGGAAAATATTTCGCTCAAAGTAGTACAAAGATGTCTGAAGGATAGCCAAATTTAAAGTTAGAATTATGTTTGGATTTTTTCCCTATCTTCCTAGAAGATTTAAGATAATATCAGCAGTAACAAGTATTCATTCATTCATTTATTTATTTAAGCAACACATCCTTCATAAATTCATGGGTGATATTTGTGCTAAAGGGGTACTTCTAATGCTAAAATATAAGTGAACATATGAATATCTGGTAAGAACACAAAATCCAATATTTTCTTTGACACCTTGACCATGTCAAAATAGCCTTCCTAAAATGAAAGTTCTTAACCTATCCTAGATTAGGCAAACTGTAATGAGGATATTTTATAACCCATTATGTAGCTACAATATATTGTCAGTTTGATCCTGTTTGAAGGATCACATAATTTGAGGCCAAATTTTGTGCCTTTCTCATAGAATATTTGAATCATTTCATGGAGTCATCTTTCTGTAGATCTTAATCTATGTCACAAATCACTGAAATTTCTATCATAGTGTTATGTAGTGAGATATAAGCTAGTCATATTTTCTAAATTTTGGCCAATTTATTGCTACCATGAAGTGTTGACTCATGCACAGTTTTTTATTAGTATCCATTTGAGAAACCTGATTTTATTATATTGACATTTTATCTTTGCCATATATATCTTCTTGGATTTTATATACTTTGATAATTTCCAGAGATTTTTTTTTCTCTTAATTTGGAGCCAAATGTTACGCCTTTTGCATACAGTTCTTGAACCATTCTATTAGCTTATCTTTATTCTTATCAGAGACTCCTGTATAAAAACATCAATGTGGTTTGTTTAATACATAATATGCTAAAGCATGTATCCTTCATAAAAATAAGAATACAATTGTTTGCATTAATCAGAAATGCCTAACATAGGTGGTTTCTGGAAAAACCTTATTAATGTTAACTTAGTTTCAAAATACCAAGAAAGAGTGCTCAATATTTGAAGTCTAGTTAGTTAAAATTATATAAAATGTACAATTTTAGAATATATTGAAATCCACTATTTATAATAGCCAGTGATTCCTAATAACAATATTAATTTTATTTTTGATGGCTGAGTTTAGATAGTTATCTCTTTATGTTCTCTTCTTGAACAAGATCCTCCTTTCAAATGGTAGGACTTGGCCATGGTCATGAGAGTTATAGACCTTGAAGACTTTTGGAAAACCATACATCTATCATTAACTCTTTATAAACAGAGCAGTCATTCTTACAACTCTTCAGATCAGAGGAGTAAACAAAAATAATAACATATAAAATCAGCATAACTCTACAAGAAAACTAATTATTTTTTTTTAATTTTTATGATTGATATTTTATTTAAATTATGACAGAGTACCTTGGTCTGTTTGGGTTGCTATAAAAAATACCAAAGACTGAATAGCTCTAAAACAAAAGAAACTTTTTACAGTTCCAGAGGCTGTGATGTCCAAGCTCAAGGAATTGTCAAATTTTGTGTCTAGTGAAAACCCATTTTTCTAATTCATAGATGGTACATTTTTATTGTACCCCACATGGCGAAAGGGGTGAGGGGTCCATAGTAGATCTATTTATAACACTAATCCCATTTATGTGGGCTTTTCCACTCCTATGACCTGAGCACCACTCAAAGACCCAGACTTCTAATATCACATTGGACAGGAAGTTTCAAATTATGATTCTAAAGAAGCTCAAATATTCAGACCATAGCATGGGAATTTATAAAAATATTTATGTATTAATATTCATATTATTTTGTTCTAATTTATGAATTTGCACAATACTAGAAACCATCATCATCCCAGCCATTAAATATGGACAAACTGTCAAAGTGCAAATTTTTGCTTCAGGTAGCACTAAATATGTTACAGTGAGATTGCAAACCATTAGCAAACAATGTATGATTATTTTGCTGATATACCATTGGAATTTTACAAACTATGCTCTCAAATATTAGGCTTTTCACCCAGAGAAAAAAGGTAATACAAGGAGGGTGTAAGAGATAAAGAGATTCTGTTTTCTACAAAAGTGTTTATAATGTGCCTGAAGCCTTGACTTCTATCATAATAGGATATAAAGGTAGCATAATCAATAGTTTGAGATGACAATTTTAACTCTTATGCTTTTGCTCATATTTTTGCCTATATTTGTGGAAACATTAGTCCACAGTGTCTATGAAGTCAAAATCCAGTCCTCAAATTTATGTGGAAACAATTGATTTTGTTGAATTTAAAAGAGCAGGTTTACAACCAGTGGTTATTGTTTAATCAGTAAGGAAATTACTTTACACTATTTTGAAAAGCTTATTTCTTGGTTAGATTATATAAACATAAATATAAATAAATAAATAAATAAATAAATAAATAAATATATATATATATATATATATATATATATCAATTATTCTAACTAAATTATTTTTCACCTACTTGTTGTTTTTCTTACAAGGTCTCTCATGTTGCATCTTAACCAATTGACAAAATTTCCTTAAACTTGAAAGTTTATTTCTATTGTTGCCACTACACTCTCTTTTTCTTGTTAACTAGAATATATATATTCTAATATAACATTAGGAAAAAATTCATGAGTAACTTCTAAGGCTATTTCTTAAGATTCTAGCTAGTCTTCCCTATTTACCCAATTTTCTTTATCTGATGACAATAAATTAAGTGATAAATATCAAAGGTTTTAGGTAATACATATCTAATAGAATTCCATACTCCATTGTGAATTTAATTCTATCTTTCTAATTTTAGGAAAGCTTTTGATGATAGAATAAATTTCATTCTGAGACCAAGGTTAAAATGATAAAAGCACAGGGTCATTTTTAGGCTTATTTTTCTTCAAGAGAAATTGAAAAAATTATGTTTAATATATAATCTTTATTATATTTTATTCCATTAGCATATAGTCCCCTTATACCCCATGACCTCCAGCAAACACCACCCTGTTGTCCATGTCAATGAGCTCTTTTTGTTTTTTGCTCAACCCGTCTACCCTCTAATCTCCCCCAATCAAGGAAAGGAAATTTGTTAGAGAGGACTGAAGGGTTGTTTCCAGGAAAACTAAGAGGTAGAATAAGATATGAGAAAGACACAGATCTAAGGATTTCATGACAGATTTGTGGTAAGGTTTGATAAAAAGAAAGAATGTCAATAATAATACAGAAGTTTTTGGGCTGAGCAAATTAAATAATAGATCTGTCATTAACTGAGATGGGAAAGAATGTGAGGGGAGATAATTCATCATGTTACATTTGAAATGTTGCTCAGACTTCCAACAGTTTGCGCAGAGCAGGCCATTGGACAATCAAGTCTGGAATTGAGAAGTTTGGGAATAATGGGTAAAGATATATATTTATTACTTTGAGACTGTATAGATGACCCATGTATTAAGATTGCATAGAAAAGAGTAATAAGGAGCAAGTCCTGGGTCAATCCAATATTAAGAATTTATATTAATGCCATGCATTTTGTGAATCCAGCTGACCATTTCACATTCATTGTTTCTTTTCAAGGAACGTCTTTGTGATTCTTCTTTGCTTATCAAATCTCACTTATTTTTGAAAATTAATTTCTCTTTCCCAACCTCTTAAGCAAGCCAGTACTATCCCCTCCATATTTTTCATTCTTATTACAGTCTTAGTATAAACATATTTAGCAGTGAAGAGTGAACACTTAGTTTTCCTCTGTTCATATATTTTATTTTTCTTATTGTTAAAATTTAAATGTTTGGGGTGAATATTTGGTAAGGCATAGTCAAAAGAGGAGATTTATGGTATAATCATTCAACAATGTTACTTATAAAAGGCAATAAAATTAGCAAAGGGAAATTTTATCCTCCTGAATTTTACTTTGAATACTTATAATTTTTATTGTCAAACTAAGAATATACATTTGTTGACACAGGATGAAATATGTAAAATAATCATCTGTGATACATTCACAACTCTGTCACCAGTTGGAAGATCAGAAGTAGAAAAGCAAGTTCCTATCACCTTGCTACCTTACTACCAAGACTGGTAAAAGGCTGTGTGATTGTGCAATGATTATATCAACATAGTCAATATAAATATATATCAATATAAATAACTCTGTAGTCCCAACAAAGCATTGGTTACAATCAAAATGAAAACAATTTGGGAGTATGTACTGCTGGTGTCCTGGCTATTACACACGCACGCGCACACACAGACACACACACACACACCTTTCTGTTATCAAGCAACAAGGGAAGAAAATTAGGGGGCTAAAATATTAATTATTTGAATGTGTATTTCAGTAAGTAGATTCTGTTATAAGATTCTGCACATAAGGAGTGCTAAATATTATTTAAAGGCAAAGATGGAAAATGAACATTTTAAGGATTTTATTTTTTTATGATTTAGAGCTCATGTGCTTTACAACTTCACATTTAGAAAGTTATTTTTATAAATATAGGTATGATTGTTTTAGAAATAGTTATATGTCTGCTAAAAATAAAGCATGCACACATGATAACTAAGTTTATTGCCATAGTAAATAAAGTGAAAATGACAGTTGCTCTTTAGACACAGTTGATATTCTTTTAATAGAGTATAAAATAAATTTTTCCCCAAAATTTTAGGAATATGTTGTTAAATTTAAGATAATGCTGTAAGTACAATTAACATGTACTACAAATAACAATTATTTTAAATTCTAATATAAGAAACTATTATGAATATTTTGGACTGATTTTAAAATCAACATTATTAAAACTGTTCTATAAATAGTATTAGTATCATTTCTGATATATTAAGTATAATTTTCTCATTTAAGAATAAATTTTTGAAAAATCATTAAACCTAATTAAAATAAATTTAGGTTACATTGCATTATTCTAATTTTATCTTGAATATAGGTTTTGATTACTTATTTTAAAAATTCCAATACATTTAAAAATATCTTATTGCCAATCATTACATTCATGTAATGTGCCTCCCCCAAAATTCGTATGATAATATATCAGCCCATAATGTGTTGGTATTAAGAGGTAGAATCTTTGGACATAATTAGGTAATATGGGTGAAGTCCTTATGAGCGAGAGGAGTGCTTTTCAAGGAGGAAATCAGAGAGTGTGTTTTCCCTTTCTGCGCTCTCCACCATGTGAATACACACCTACAACTCAGCCTGCTGTGTACCAGAATGACCGTTCTGACCTGGCACTAGATCTTTGACTTTTCAGTTTCCAAACTATGAGAACAAAATATCTTTTTCTGCTTTTAAGACAGTCTCTGTCTCTAACTTTTGCATTTTAATTATGATGTGTCTTGGTGTGGGCCTTTTGGGGTTCATCTTGTTTGGGACTTCCTGTGCTTCCTGGACTTGCATGTCTGCTTTCTTTACCAGCTTAAGGATTTTTCTGTCATTATTTTCTCAAATAGGTTTTCAATTTCTTGCATTCTCTCTCCTCCTTCTGAAACCCTATGATGCAAATGTTGGCACACTTGAAGTTGTCCCAGAGGCTCCTTGCACTATCTACAAGTTTTGGATTATTTTTTCCTTTTTGTTTTCTTTTTGATGGGAAGTGTTTTGCTTCCTTATGTTCTAAATCAACAGTTCTCAGCTTAATCTACTTTATCGTTGATTTCCTGTAAAGACTTCTTCATTTCAATTACTGTATTCTTAATTTCTGACTGGTACTTTTCATGGTTTCCATGTCTTTTTTTTTTTTTTTTTTTTTTTTTTTTTTTTTTTATGTTGATGAAGTTCTCTCCAAGTTTATCTACTAAATTCATTGAGCATTTAATAACTAGTGTTTATAACTCTGCATCAAGGTAGACTGCTTATCTCTATTTTGTTTAGTTCTTTTTCTGGAGTTTTGTTCTGTTCTTTCATTTGGCACATTTTTCTTTGTCTACTCATTTCGGCTGCTTCTCTGTGTTTGTATATATGTATTAAGTAGAGCTGCTATGTCTCTCAGTCCTTGTAGAGTGGCCTAATGGAGTAGATGTCCTAAAGGGCCCAGTGGTGCAGCCTCCTGTTACCTGAGCTGGACACTCTACGTGTGTCACCCATGTGAACTGTATGAACTCTCTTGTAGTTGAGACTTGATTGCTGCTAGTATGTCAATGGGAAACATTTACCTCAGGCCAATCAGCTACAAAGACTGGCCAAGTCTATCATGGAAAATCTGTCATGTAGCGGATGACCCCACAAAGCGGAAATCATGTTAGTGGGGCTCAGGCACCTACCAAATCCACCCCTCGATATTACCACTTGTGGAGGTGGCTGGGTCTGAAGCTGTCCACAGGGTGTGCTGTTTCTGGGGCTCCCTGGAAGGTGCAGACCAAGGTCACCCACTACTTGTGTCCTACCTAGGGCCACCTGGAATTAACTACAAAGTGATCTGCAGGTGGCTGCTACTCGTGCTGGGCTTGGAGGTGCCAGAGAGAGACCAAACTGCAAACCAAGACTGGCAACTGCTAGTGCTGGGCATTAGTGGTGGTATGAGGCATGTAGAGGCTACATGTCTGGAAGACTTTAGAAAAATTTGAAGTATGAGCCAAAATATGCTCTTTGAATGCAAAAAGCCACTGGGAAGGACTTAGGTAGGCCCATAAGATGGGTGAGGCATACTCTTAGGGAACCACCAGGGTGGGGCAAACAATGACAGCCAGATTGATGGACACTCAGATATGGTACTAGCCTGCCAACTTTTTGGGGAGGGTTCCTCAAAGAAACAATGGCCTCTGCCAGCACTTCTGTCTGGGAGAAAAACACCCCTCCAGCTCTCACCTGATGCCAGATCATTCAGTTTCCCCTCTTTTGTTTAAGGTGCCTTTCAAGTTGCTACTCCAATGCTGGAGCTTAAAGTGAGTGAGCCTAAGTAAATCTGTGGCTCAGGGTTCTTAAGAGGAATGCTTTGTACTCTAGAAGCCCTCCATGTCACTCAGCCACAATCCCAAGTGATTTTTACACAAGTAAGTTAGGGGAACTTCTCTTCCTGGCACTGGAATCATGGGCTGGGGGACTTGGCGTGAGGCTGGGACCCCTCGCTTCTTAGGGGAGGACCTCTGTGGCCAAGATATCCCTCCTGATATTTATTTTCCACACATAGTGGGGCCACCTTGTTCCATGACTCTGCCCCTCCTTCCAGTCTGGATGTGGCTTCTTCTTTATATCCTTAGTTGTAAGAATTCTGTTTGGCTAGATTTCAGGCAGTTCTGAATGATGGTTGTCCTGTGGTTCATTATATATTTGATGTGGTTGTGAGAAGTTCCAAATACCATGTTTACCTATGATACCCTCTTCACCAGATTATCAAATTTCTGTTTCAAGCCACCCAGCCTATGGTTTTCTGTTATAGCAGCCTGAACTAAGATATACATAACAGAATTAACATTAATGTAAATCAATGTGGTGGAAAAAGGTTTGTTCTCCCTTTCATAATATTTGAATATAAGTATATAAAGAGAATATTATTTTTATTATATAGAATCGTATCATATAAAGCCCAATTATTTTAAGTTATACTCAATTTAAACACCTTTAGATCACTAAGCAGGGATATATAACATTGAACTTTTTTTTTGTAAATGCAAAGTTACAGTATTTTGGGTTGATGAATCTTTGTAATTTGGAAATAAAAATCACATGTGTGTTATATGTATGTGTATTTCAGAATATATTGATATAGCATAAATTCTCAGCCCTGGCTATAACTTAGTACCACCTGAGGCTCTTACTGAAAAACTACCTTTGGTGGCAATAGACCTACAGGTGTCTCACGGGAAGAATCTAGGACTCAGAGTTGGTGTTTGAGACAACTCCAAAAGATCGTATTGTGCAATGAGGTTTAAGAAGCACTTGCTTAAGTACAAGCAGATGCTCGCATGGGATTTTTTAATTATTTCTGCTTCCTCTGATAAGAAGAAAGGGAGGGAGGAAGAGAGAGATAGAGATAGAGATAGAGATAGAGATAGAGATAGACAGAGGGAGGATGAGAGAGAGAGAAAGAGAGAGAGAGAGAGAGAATGGATTTCTCTCCTTTGGCAAAAACACACTTGCTCTTTGACTTACTCAGGAAGCAAATGTTGAGAGTGAGGGTAATTATTTGGGAGGCAAAATTTATTTTTGGCCCTTTTCTTTCTGCTTATCTGGGCAAAACCCTGTGACCTATTACTTTTCATATATCTTGGTAACTCTGTGGTGCTTTACACAATGAGCTGCCAAACTTGCTGTATATACTTTCTGTTTCCAGTAAGAGCACATTTAGATGTACTCTTCAAGCCTTTGTGCTGTTAGCCAGAAAAGTAATAAAGAATTGGCATCTGAAATAAACCGTGGTTGTCTTTACAGGGAGTACTAACATGTTTAAATATCATAACAGTTGTTGAGCCATTTCATTTAATGTGAAATTCAAAGCAGTGTAATGCCAGGAGAAAAAAATGCACAATCAGAAATATGCAAGTATTACATGTACTGCAGTGAGACTGCATTAATATTTTTATACACATGCTCCACATTCACTATTTATGCAGAGACTCTGGCAAGACTCATCAGCATTTTCATATACAATATTCAAATTTGTATGCACTGAGTTTGAAAGGGTAGAAATGCAATTGATGCATCTATCAAAATTTTGTCTATATCAACTCTATATCTGATCCAATTGCATCATTAAAAAACAAAGGCCTGATAAATCTTAACAAATTCATCTTGCTCTTAGATGGAGAATGTGTGATTACTGTTTTGACTTGATGCATCTTTGTTTTGAGGACATGGTGCATATAAGTGTAGACTCAAAAATGACAACAGACTGGGTGTCATTTCCCTTTTCTAGGTGTTTCCTATGGAAGAAAAAGAGGATCACTAGAATTCTATAGGTACTGCTCCTCAAATATATTTTGAGAAGAGCTCAGAAATTAAATAAGTGAACTGTGGGAGACATGGAGATGCATTCCACAAACTGTCTTTTCAGGAAGCATTAGCTGCCCAGTTGTGTGTGTGTGTGTGTGTTTCTCATTGGACAGCCTCCAACCTCTCCATCTTCTCCTACGTTGGTCCTGGGAGAGTCTTAAACTATAGCTACTGTGGAAGAGGAGAGACGAAATTGAACTGAGAAAGGGAGATGAATGGTAAAACTATAATTTGATCTCGAAAAAATCTTTATTTATAAAAGAGATAAGATGCCAACACCTGTCTCCTGACGATACATCAGTATAATTCTGAGCTTAAATGTCATTTTGTGGATAAAGAGAAGTTTTACAGTTGAATACATTAAAAATCTTGAATACAAAAATGAAGCTGTATTTGCAATGTAAATAGTCTTGTAAACCTTTTATTTAAAAGACTACTAAAATAAGTAATGTACCTGATGAATTTTTATCTGGTTATAAGAGAAGAAACAATTCATACTTAATATGTTTTAAAAGAATGGTGGGAAATAAAAAAAATGTGTACTTTTTGTCATGGAGTACACTTATATTTATGTAAATACATTTATATTTTTATGCATAATTATAAATTATGTAATATATGAATAAATATTATCTTTTTGTAATTGTAAATTTAACTATAGAAAGGACTAGGGCTCTTCATGATCCACTCAGTGCTGGAATGACAGTGTCTGAAATAGTGTCTAACACATGCTAGACATTTAACAATAATTTTTAAGTGGCTGAATAAATGAAAAAATAATTATAATTTCGTTAATTTAAATTTAAATAATTATAATAAAAATAATTTCAATGAGCTACTGAGTATATCTTTCTACCTTAAAACCAAATCATTATTCTATATCTAGGATATTCTTCTTATTTATTGCAAAACAAGCTATAACATGTATAATCCTTTATTTAATTTGTTTCAATTGTTTTCTCTATCTTAACATATTTTCTTTCTTCTCTTTTACTATTCAAACTCTTTTGCAAGTCTGTAGGTCTTCAACTCTATCACTTTTTAGCCACATTGCTTTTTGAAATTTATTTTTTAAATTAATTGTAGTAATATCGTATATGTGTTCTTTATCATGTAATGGATTGTACTGTTTTACACTAATTATTTCAACAATGTATTTTAATATACTATATTATATTGCAAGACAGTTTGGATGCCTTTTGCAGGCTTTGTAATTTTTGTTGTTGTCTTCTGTACTAGATATTATCGTTGTTTTAAAATACATCTGGTCAACCTCCTGTGGGCTCACAGTACAGCTACGGAATGCTGACAGCCTCCCATATCAAGAACTCTTGCCTCTCTCCTTCTGGCTTTTGTGCTGCTGTCCCTAAACTCTTTCTTGAAAAACTTGGAAGCTTGCTTAGCCCTTATGGGCACCAGTGTACTAGGTACATCTCTCAATTGGTGAGAGCAGGAGTCATCAGACAGAACTCACAGTCTCTCCATATGCCATGGATACAATTTTGAGATATGCTACTCAAAAGGTCCCCAACAGGTCTTCATTTCTTCATATTGATAATTTTTTTCTTGAACACACTCTTTGTTGGCTAGCCTCTCTTTATTGTGTCTGTTTTCTATGTTTGTATTTCCTGGTATCACTTTCTAAATAAGGTGCCTACTCTCAATTCCTTGATTGAGTATGTGCTTTCTAGGGAATCCAAACTATGACATGATATTTTCTAATTTTTGTGTTGCTAGCTCCTTGTCCTTCAGAATTCAGTTTAATATCATGGTAAACTGAATAATAGTCTCCCAAAGTTATCCATCTTCTAATTTCCAGAATCTGTGAATATGCTGTCTTCCATTGTAAAAGTGACTTTCCAGAATTAAAATTGGAAAATAAAATTACCCTGGATTTTCCAAGTGAGCCCAATATAATCACAAGAATCCTACTTTGGAGTCAAAGTGTGAACAGAAAATGGAAGTAGAAGAGAAGAAAGAAGATGGTACACTAGTGTTTCTGAAGATGGAAGAAGGGTCCATCAAACAAAAAAAAAAAAAAAAAAGAAAGAAAGAAAAATAACATCCTCTAGAATTTAGAAAAAACTTAGAAACAAATTGACCCCTACATCCTCTGAAGGAATGCAGACCCAATGTGGACTTCAGACTTCCAGAATTATAAGGTAATAAATTTATGCTTTATGCCACTGAATTTGTGGTAATATGTTACAGCAGCAACAGGGAACTAGTACACATATCACTAACTCAAAACTTTTTCCTGATATTTTCTATGGAAAATGAAGGATTTTATGAACTTTGCATTTATTTTATGATCTTTATAATACTATAATTACTTCATATTATGGAAACATCTATATTCCCCTCCCTAATTTATGAATTCACTGATACTTAAAGTGTTTTTCCAAGATAGTATCCCACCACTGTTGCTAAAGTTTCTTATGATGTTGTTTCCTCAGTCTATTTCAGTAGAAAACCACATTTTTTTTTAATTTCTCTGCTTTCTTAATCCACAGGCTAACAAATGTTTTATAGTTCAGAGATGTGTGACTTGCCAGGCCTAAAGCAATTCTGCACTGTGTCATTTGACTAAACTGGAGATTTTCATCTTCACAACAAATAAGTTCTGAATATCTTCCTAAGGTAACTCCTATATTACAAGTCTCTACTCTTTTGAAAAATAGTAAATTTATTTGACATGTTCTCTTATCTCCAAATATACATAGAGCATCCTTGATTTGCTGAGTAAACAAAAGAAAACAAATCAAAACAAAAGATACAGAACACACACACAAAAAAAGCCCAACATGAAATACGCAAGTAAGGTATCCAACTGCTACTTGTTCATGACTGTCTTACTACTACCCACAAATCTACCTACTTTTTCCAAGTAGCAGAGGCACAAAGTTGTGGATCTTATTGATGGCTCATAGCCATATCTTGCTATTTCATGGAACTCTATTGAAAATTTGTTTTAATATTTTAATATGCTTTGTATATTTTCTAATCTTTATAAATAATTTAAATGTCACTATTATATTTTGGATTATTTTTCTTTATCCCAATATTTTAGCTCTCTACGACACATTTAGCTGATCATAAAATGTCATGATTATCAGAAATCAAAAATATTTTCTTTAAATAAGATCTCTGAAGGACAAAAAAATTCTAATGGCCAGTTGCAAACTAGAAAAGTGCACAGTCCTTTATATATCTGGTATGAGGTAAATTTTTCAAAAAATGCCTCAGACTTGTTACTTCTAAAATTATCAATAAATTAAGACATACATTCAATCATTCATTCTATGAGTATTTATTGGAGTATTTAATACTGCAGACTCTATTAATATATATGATTCAGCACAAATAAAACACACATAGTTCTTGCAATCAGAAAGAAATCTAGTGTGGCACAGATAATGAAAACTAAACAAACAAACAAACATAAAAGCTATAATGGTGGTAAGTACTCTAAAACAAAATATTAGAGTGTAGAAACAAAAAAATGGGAAGAAAGTGTACTTTTATGTAGATCAAATAGTGAGAATGTCTAAAAAGACAGTGATCTATCAATTGAGAGAACTGAAGACATACACGGATCCAGCAGTAAAGAAAAAGAAGGAAAGGCCTGTCTGAGGGATGGCACACCGTACATAACTTTTCTTAGTTAGAAAATGTGTGTATATTCATGAAACAAAAATAAGACAGGACAAAATATAGGAAGAATAGGGAAGGGAAGGGTTATATACAGTTTAATAGACAGTGGCCAGAACTTGAACATGTTTCGAGATGGTCAGAAAGAATCTGGGTTCACTTTTCATTGCAACGTGATGCCACTTTTACAGTGAATGAAGCAAACTAGTCATGTTCTCAGTGACCACCATAGCTACTGTGGGAACTAGAAGGTAACCCAGATAATCTCTTTAAATGGCTCAAAAAAAAAAAAAAAAAAAAAAAAAAAAAAAACAAAAACCCAAAACACTGGATTTTCACTGGCTTTCTTGTAGTCAATAAAGTTGGTAATTTAAATTTTTAACTCTTTTCAATGTATTTAATGAATTTTCCCCAATTTGGGTGAAAACAAACTACCTAAATATTATAATTTGTCTTCAGTTGACTTTTAATCATAAAATATAACACTTTATGAATTGCACTGTGTTTTGTCTTACAGATGATGTGTGGCTACTCTCAGTATAGGATACTCCCAGTGAAGATTATTTTCCTTTTCCCTTTTAGAATATTTTTCCTTTATAAAATGCCTTTCCTTAACCTTGATCTTATAGCAAAGCTTTATTTTTGGGAGTGTTTTTTTTAATAGAAAAAGGAAAGAGATTTTGAATGCAATGGCCATTATGTTGCCCTTCCCCATCACATAAAATTGACCCAAAATAAACTGTAATCCATAAATAGGATTCCACTTCATTGAGAAGCTAACGCCATCTACATCTAATATGAGAACCCTGAAAAGCTAGTGGAAATAAATGGACATAAGTCCACTTATGGACTCTAGATAAATATCTTCACATAATGACAGATTTTGCCAAGGAACTGATCAAGATGATGAACATCTGGTTTAATACAGATAAATAATCAAAAGCCAGTTGGCAAGTAGTAGACAGTCTAAGGCTCAATACTCTATGAAGACAGAAATGTAAACATGAATCATTCGCTATGACACCAGTAGCAGTAATCACACTATTTTCAGAAGCAATAACTTGTATAAAGAGCAGCGAAAAGATTGGGAGGAGAAAGATGATGATGTACAAAAAGAAGAGAAAGGTGGGAGTGAATAGGAATCATAGCAGCATAAAAAATAAAATGTGGGCACAAATGGAGTTTTAGCCAAAAGGCGTAGTCAATATGTCTTAATTAGCTTGAATACTACATGAGTAATTTATATAATTCCTTTTATTGGCTTTACTTTGGTTTCATCAATCAGGATAATTCAAAATGAGTATTGCTAAGAAGGCTTGTACTGGACACTTGTAAATTCAGTCAGGTTTACTCTCAGTGACGGCCTGACTGGTTTTATTCAGGTTGAAGGCAGTGAAGTTTAAATGAATGGTTAATTCATTAAATATATCACTAGAAATATATGAACAGGCTGAATAAATTTCTCACCTGTAAAATTAATTAATCTGAACCACACTTGTCTTGTAAACACTTGTCATAAAATATAATTGACTTAAAGATGGAAAGCAGATTTTATTTTTATTTGTTTAATGGTCATTTTAGTGAAATGACATTAAGAGGATCATGAAACTCAACTGAAACAAAATTCTGTTGTGTTAAAACAAAGTAAAACATAGATTTGTATAAATTATCTTTGTTTAATTGAATAGATTCTGTTTTATTAAAAATATTAGGTCACCATGGACATAATATACTTTTTCTATGCATTAATTGGTAAATATTACAGAAATATTCCAGGTTAAATATCTAAGAAAGTAAGTAAGTAGTATACCAATCTTACAGAGTCCTTCCAAAAATTATGCACTGTTGCTCAAAGTATTAAGTCCAAGTATGAAAGCTAAACAAATGTCAAATTAGCAATCATGTAGTTTCTTTAATATTCATCATGGTCTATCAAAATCTAATTGTATGTTTAGTTTTATTTTAGTTGCTTGAAATTAGTTTGAAAGAGCTACTCTTGCAACTTTCATATTGATTTTTATTACCCACATAAAATAATATTTTTATGGTTGTTTCTTCTTCTTGTATTAGTTGCTAAAATCACAGCACTTTAATTAAATCTTTGTGCTAATGGGTTTAGGACTATTTCTCACCTCAATAAATCAGAACTACCAAATTTGTTCAGTTTACTCAAATTGCAATCAATGCTAACTTCATTTTAGTTCAGCAATTTTATTTACTTGTGTATTGGAAGTTCAATTATTTGCAATTAAACTTTCAATGTATTAAGATAAATGTGATATAACATCAAATTATAAGTTACAGAAGCTCAATTTTTATTATTTTGTGTATTGGCACCTATTTAGAAATAATCTAAGAAAAAATGTAAATGCTATTAATGCTATAATATTTGTGTATTTTTCTGGACATTATTTATGCAAATATACACATAAACACATTCACTGTCAACATACACATTTTAAATGATAAAATAGCAAAACTTACAAGCAAAAATAGGAGTAATTCCCAACCATCTAAGTGCTCTTCTGTAGCATGAGTATTAAAACACAGGTATTCTTTTATGGACCTCCTTTTGCCATGAATTATTACTTAGTATTTTAGATTTCAAACAACAGTAAAGTTATGAAAGAGTAAACAATTTTATTAAATGCCAGTACATTTTCTATAAATGTCCAAGATTGATTCACATGTCTGCTATGTGTCTAAAGCAAGTCTAACCTTCACCTTTTATTTAAATAAGATAAATCAATATTTTTGTCACATTTATTATCACCAAGAGAATGCTACATATAAATGAAAAATGAAAAATTTTGTTTTTTCTGAAACAATAAATATAATAAGAGTAGCAAAATATTTTGAGTGTTATATGGTGAACATTGAAAAGATTGCATTTGTTTTTTTTTAATAAAAATCATATTATGTATGAGAAGCAACTGACCCTGAATAATTTTAATAATTTTATTTTAAACAATGAGGCATATTTTCTTATGGATGGAGTAAAAAAGGATGTGTTAACCTTACCTTTCAAACCAATGAAATCCTTTGCTTAATGATTTTAATAATCTGATGAATTTTTTGAAGATATCTTTTTGTCATGGGGAAAAGAGTAACTTTTAAAATAATGTTTCCTTATATTATTCCTATATTTCTTATATTTCTATGGAAAATTTTCTTAATTTCTCGAGATTTTAGTTTCAAAAAACAATAAAATTATGTGTTCTGTTAAAAAGATAAATCTTTGATATGGGAAGGGAAACCAGTTCTAAAATTAATATCTGAAAAAAATTTAATATGTGTTGATGCTATAAATAAAAAGAAAGTTATTCTTTTGTGCTATAAGGGGCATTTTAAAAATTCTTAGGCATTTATAAGTACTTAACTAAAAGATAAGCTTATTTTATTTTGAAGAAAATACCCATTAATAGTTATCTAAAAGATTATGATTACACTTGAAAATATTCAGCAAGATAGCTGGATGCATGTAAAGTGTAAATGAGGAATGCCCATGGTTAATTCAATTGTATTTTTTTTAGCAAAACAGAAATCATGCCAATCAGATATGAGGTTCCTACTCTGTCTCCCTGCTAAGCACTTAGACTTCGGGGGAAAAAAAGGAGCAGGTTGAGTTTAGTATTATTATAGACATGAACCACATCACTAGGAGATAATACCATATTATTTTTCTGGAATGAAAATGAAGACCTTTGCCTTAAGAGCTTCCCTTTGATGCAATCTTCAAACTTGCAATTGAGGGACTTGCTAGGAATAAAATAGAACCACAGGTGGTGCTTTCGTTCTCAAGTTCCTAATGCTTCAAATAGATAAAGTGAATTAACAGATAAAATGCAGGATCTGTATGAAGTGTGAAAGAAAGTGTTCAAATATTTAATTGTCTGTTTAGCTCTTAGTAACAATGAAACACATTATCACAGAAGTGAGCAGAGTTTGAATAATTATCAGTTAGTGAATCATTATCATTTCTGTTATTATTTTAATTTGAGTTATGTTTCTTTTAACATAAATACAATTTTTTGAGAGTTTACCAGTGAATACACTTGGTTAAAATGCTTTTAATCACACTCTCATTAGTTTCTTGTTAATCCATCAAGCACTTTTCTCTAGAGTAAAACTCAACTATTGAGTAAAACTCAACTTTTCCCCATTATTAAGCTAATATAACTCCTGTCGCTAATAAGGGCTATAGGTTCACATGGCTTCCCGAAAAGTACCTCACAGTCATTGACCTGTGAAGTGTAGTGGCTGGCGGGGATTGTCAGTTTGACTTTTCAGCACAACTGCTAAAGAGCTAATAAAGTCTATAGTATGTTACTATTCTACCAGTGTCTAGAAATTATTCCAGTATGTATAATTGTAAGCTAATAATTTTAATGAGTAATTGGAACACTATGTATTTTTTTCTAGGACACAGTAATGATATATAATACAAGAAATAAGTAAAAGAAATAAAGAAAAACTTTGGAGAACTAGAAAAACTGAATGCCAAAAAGAAAGAAAATTTATATACACTTAAAAATGTAAACATAAAAAATATAATAAAGTTCTAGGTAACTGTTGAAAAAGATTGTAATAGTCATTGTCAAAAACCATATACTTGAAAACTGTTTTTAATAAATGTGTAGTAAATTAATGATTTTTGTTTTAATAATAAAAAAAATCATTATTCAAATCAGAAGCATTATGGTTTATTAAGACTTGTTAACTTACACATGTGTTCATCGAGACAAAGTAAAAAAAACTTGAAAAATTATTTTTAATGTTTCTTTAGTAAAATAATGCCTGAAATTTATAAAAGTATTTTGTCTTTATTAATATGTCTAATTGACAACATCACTTGATTATTAATCAAACAGGTTATTTTAAAAATGCCCTTTGGATATTTAAAGAATTTAATGTGTGTGCTTTTTAAAAAAAACTTAATTATGTGGTTTTTAATATAAGAATGAGTATAATAAAATATAATATTGTTAATAACTGGATTTTGGGTCCTCTGTAAACAGAAAGGATATTGGAGAAGAGGGTCCAAGACAGTAGCTTAAACTAGAGAAATGAGCAGTTGCATCAACAAATGAACTCTTGTTCTATCTGAAAGGAGTAACCTAAATCAATTAGAACAAGTCATCATCCTATGAAATGTGAAGCCAATGTTGCCAAATCTAATTTTTTAAGAGGGAATAACAATTCAGGTTCTATATCAAGTTTCTTGAGAGCTCAATGTAAGCAACAAATTCAAATGTTTTGAACATTATGTGTAAACCAAGAAATCATGGGCAAAGTCTCTATTTGGCATGTGTGCAGCCAGTTCTTTATCTCAAGGTATGAGGACCAGAGAGAGAAAACTTTTGTTTTGAGTGTGTCATTCTCCATACTGACATTATTTGCTCATGCATGCAATTTATTTAAGATTTTAAAATTCTTGAGACAGACTCATAAAGAGAAAGCAGGCTGACAGCTGTGGGTAGGGGCTGGGATGGAGAGATTGAGCAAAAAAGAGAAAAAGGAAGAACTCATGAACAAATAAAACAGTGTGGTAAGTGCAGGGCGTAGAGGTGGTAAAGTATAGGAGGGGAAATGATGATGGAAAATTTCAATAAATAAAATGTAAAAGAGAATATAGGAGTGTAGGGTAAGTGGAGGCAGTCTGGCTTCCTCGCCCAGGTGTCTGGGTAACTAAGGGAAGCAGTGTTCCCATCACCTGGAAGGGGCCTGGTAGATAGTGTTCTCATAGCCTTGAGACTGGGTCCCATAAACCATTCCCAGTACATGAAGTGGGCTCACATGTGCAAAATCATGGTATGTTATGTGATTTTAGGCTTTTTGCCGACTTTGTTTGCCTTTAGTACTTAAGCAGATAGGGGCTTCTCACTAGAGACACGCAGCTTGCAGCATGCGCGACTTGCCCACCCATGAATAAAAGCATGTCAAGCATCCGCACAGCTCCATGCATTTTCTTGCGTATGCCTGGACCTAGAGTGGTCCTGCCAGGCCTGGATCAGCTGCAACACAAGGAGGTATAATGATAATGAAAAAATACAATAAAAATTAAATAAATAAATAAATAACAAATAAAATTCAACACTTTCAAAAGACAATTTTCAGTTCCTTTAGAGCTGACAATGTTTTTTTTTTTTTTTAAGATCATCTAACCTTTGAATGAGGCCTGCCTAACTACACATGAAAATGCCATATTTTATGGATAACTGTTTGAGAGGTTAGAACAGATCATACCTGTGACCCCTGAAGCAAAGTCTCCTAAATGAGAGAGAACTTGAATTTGAACCTGAATGTTCAACTTGATTGTAGCATTTAATATTTTCTTTCATTTCTATTAAACAATTTAGTGTTAACTAATTCTATGGCACATATTGAAAAAATGTCACAAAGCTAATAATATTTTTAGCAATATTTGTAGTTTTGTTATTTAGTTAGCTAGTAAGAATATTAGCATATGAATATTTATAAAATGTTATTCTGAGGTATATTAGTTTGAGCCCTGATTATGCAATTGAGATCTTTCATTCAAATTTCTTACATGCTGGTTTGATTTACTGAATGTTATCCTGGCCGTATAAGTTCCAATGCATTTTTAATTGCAAAGTGATAATATGGCCTTCTGCAAACTCTCAAACACCATCCATCATTAAATATATTTAAATAACTGATTTCTTTTAGTTTCTGATCACCTGAAGCTGACCTACTCCTTTGAAAACTTATCATTTGACTTCTTTGAAATAAAACAAGTAAATACATTACTTTGCTTTTGGATTTCTTAAATTTTAATTTTGCATTTATATACAGTAAGAGCTTAATTGGATTGTTATGTTAGTTTCTCCTGGGAAATTCTCTCTACACATGAAACTGCATTGTGAACTCAGTCTAGCTGATCCTGTTTATTTGCAAACATATATCTATTTATTATTCATTGAAAAACTGTTCATATTTTTGTATATTCTCATCTTTTAAGCTAAGAATATCTTCGCAAATCATTAAAAAATGTTTAAGATACTGTCACATTCCCACTTTAAAAACTGCTGTTACTTACCTAAAAGATGCCATAATATCAGTTATAAATATAATTTCCCCCCTTCTGCATTTGAATTTTCTGCTTTATAAACGAGAATAGATAACAGTGAAAACTATTTTGACAATCACTGTATAACTAAGATCAAAGTGTTTTATATTACTATCATGTTTCGGGTCACATGATTTTCAGATTTTAATTTAGAACATCATTACAGAAAGAAACAAAAGGTGATTCAAGAAAGGTAAAAGATGAGAAAAATATTAAAATGAGAATGCTTGCATGACATTGGAAGAAGAATGAGTGGAGATTCTTAAATTTAATAAACTGCTCTACATTTTGAAATTAGATTGCCTATAAATGTAAATTTCTGTGTCAATGAATACCTACTTCTTAGATATAATTTTAATTAAAATTAACAAATTTTTGTGTAATCTTTCACCCCAAATGTATTGAATCTGAAGTATATAACCACAGTAAAAACAGAATTTTCCTATGTTTATTTAGATATTTATTAATCTCTTACTTTGGTTAGATATGACTCTTATTCAACTACTGTGTTAGAGTCAGGAAATACTCATAGAGCAATAATTATAAAACTAAGTGGCCCACGACCTAGATGAGATAGAAACACTCTCATCCTTTTATGTTATCTGTAGTTTCAATGCTTGTTTCAAAATGTCCTGTGGACATCTGAACAACTATTTTTCAATAAAAGCTTACTCATGAGTTGAGACCATGTTTCATCCTAGATAACCATTCACAATCTTCAGACCAAAGTTCGACTTCTGATTAGATGGCTGCTCATTCTTTAACATTTCTTCCCTGTATGCCTGACAAAGTAATGGAAGTTCTAACAATCCAATACCAATTAATATGTGTTAAGACTCTGACTACTACTAGAAGCAAAGTAAGCCACATTAGTTCCTTGTCTTAGAGCCAATTTCTATAGCTTGGGTCATGATACCCAAGCATGTGTTTGATCCATTGTCACTTCAAAGAATAATGTTCAAAACATTAAAACAGCAAAAAAAAATAATATAATCTAGTATTTTAGAAAACCACAAGTGTTTGCAAAGAAAGATGTGTTAAATTTGAACTATTAAGTGCCATGTTCTTATCATTTACTTATCTAATCATCACTAACCCATGTGTGCTATGACTGCTACCCCACTTTGCAGAGAATTGTGGAACTGAATTGAAACAATATATAGGTCATGGGTTTGTCCTAAATCAATGGTCTTTTTGATTATTGATGCTAAAGGAAAAGTTTGGCCATGCAAAGCTTAAAAGGAGACATATAGAGTAGTGGACGTTTGAATATATGCAAAGAAAGAGCTAAGTTTAACGAGTGAAACAGGAAGCATGTAAAGGAAGCATGCAGAGATAAGGTGATTTCTTTGTACATTTCTCCCTCTGATACTCCATTACACTGCAAATGAAAATCAATCTTCCATTTTCTGATATCCTTTAGCAGTGTGTTTATTCTTATTCTTCCTTTATAAAAGTAGTCCTGCCTTAAAATTTAATTTTTTCATAAATATTTGTAAAATAAAAAGACAAGGAGAAAGGACACTTTTCTAATTTATCACATCTATTTTCAGAAAGAATGAAGGCTGTCATGGGAACAAATTAACTTGAAGATTTCTTTGTGTGGTTTTGATACACTTGCCCAGAAATATCCTCAAAGTTCCTGTTTATCAATGACCAGCAATTTGCCCAAAAGTGAAGGAAAGAAAAACTCATTGGCTTCTAGGCTACAAAGTTCACTATACTCAAGGTAAAAAAAAAAAAATTTTTTTTTACATGCACAGCTTTTTTTGTGTATGTTAGGCTCAACAGCAAATTATTTAAAGTCCGTAAACTTCAGTAAACTCTGAAGCTCAAATAATGGGTTAAAAGAGATAACCTTACACTTATTATAGAGTTGAATATATAATAAACACTGAATAAAACAGTTAACATTTACTGAGTATTTACTCCATACCAATCATGGTTTATTTGCTTTCATGGACTAGCTCATTCAATACCTTGCCAATCCTATAAGCAATTTTTGTAATATACTCACTTTTCAGATTAAAATATTATGGTATAGCAGGTGAAATAACTTGCCTAAGAACACAATACAAGAAGGAGTGAACAAAGGATTTAAGTTTTGGCAGGTTAATTTTAGGCATGTTTTCTTAATGACTGCACTCTATCTTTTATGACTCACTAAGCTGTAAGGGCCCTTTATTTTCATCAGTGGTTCAACAGAACTTTCTGTGAAGATAGAAATAATCTGTATTAGTACTGCCTGATATGATAAGCATGAGCCACATATTAACACTAAGTCCTCGAAATAAAGCTGGAACAAGAGAGATACTTAATTTAAATTTTTATTCGATTTGTATTAACTCAAATTTAAATTTCCACATATACCTGGAGTTTACTGGATTGGAAAGCACAGATATATTCTCTTTTTGATCATTATTGTGTAAGTTTAGGTGCCCAATAAATGCCTCCATGTAAAATGTAAATTATACATTTTATATTAATAAGCAGTGAAAAAATAAAAAGGTGAACTAATTAAATGGGGATACTTTGAATTATACATATTTAGACATAGCATAAATTCATAACCTCTTAGAAAATAAAAATATCAAGACACTGCTAACAAAATACTTGCAAAAGAAATATTTAACATATTTTATAAAAATTAAGAAATAATTTATAGAAATTATATTTCATGGTCTCAAGACTTCATAAATTCTCATGTCTATACATATTTAAATTGTTTCTTTAAAAAATATTTTATGAAAATAATAGCTATAATTTTTGACAACTTTGTAAATTTTAAACAAGTAATAAAAACATAAAATGACAATAGTTAACAATGTTTTATTGTATATTTGAAAGTTGCAAAGAGAATGGATATTGACAGTTCTATTCACACAAAAAAAGAAATGTGTCTATATTAGATAATGAAAGTTGATCAAATATTGTGGTAATCATTTCACAATGCATTATGCAAATAATTGTGTTGTACATCTTAACCTTACAAACCATGATTTATCAATTCCATTTCAAAGCTGGAAGAAAGAACACATGACTAGAAAACACATTTTTAGAAGTTTTAAAGTCATTCCATTATATAAGGTGCTATACTAAGTGAAATATAAACATCTTTAAACAATATAAATTTTGAAAATTTAGTATCACTATTTTCTGAGATTTCCCTATGACAAAATTATGTTTCTCTTTCTTTAACTGTTTCATTCACATTAGAGCTAGTCTTAATAAGAGATTTAACATCATTATGCTAAACAAATTGAAGCTTAATTGTTTATATTTTTAGGTTAATAGGCAGTTGAAATATTATAGGCTCTTTGAAGAAATTACTTTATTCAAGGAGCCAAAGCATCAGTGAATGTATATCTGTATCTGTTTTCTTGGATCTACATCAGGATTCATCTTACTTTATTATATATTCTTATAACAATTCAAGGATTAAATCAAAGAACATGAAATCTATGTAAGAAATAATTTTACATTAAGTTGCACTATGCAGTTTCCTTAGGGATACTTAAAATGATAAATAAAACAGAGTGTCACTTTGAACATGGTCTATTTTCTGTTTAATTATTATAATTAACAATAATTCTGCATGTAATACAATAGATGATGCATAAGAATACTTTCCAAACTCTCTATTTTTTCCTATTGCATCTCTATTATTCATTTTGTACCTATACAATATAAATCTAGGTAAGACACAGTATCCAAGCCCAGCTGTGTCTGACTCTATATAAAAAGTGTATTTATTTATTTATTTTTACATTTCTATACTTATTTCTTTTCCAGTTTAATACCTAGGTTTTATAGATTTGATTTTCATTTAGCTACTTTAAAAATAGGTGTTAGTGGAATTTTGTAGTTCCATTGGACAAATGGAACTTTGTAGTAAAAATATAAATATACTTTTACTTTCATCTTAACTAGGGTTCCAAGGTGATTTCTCCAACTGACATTGAAGTGATAGTGTCTAGGGAAATGTTATTTGTTAGAAATAATAGTGGACTGACAAATAATTCTAACATTATAATAAACGAGATGTGAGATTTAGGGAGTTGTTCCTTGCATCCATAGATTGGCCCAGGAGATATGCATGCATTTCTAATTTATTTGTATGTTTGAAATGTTAGCAGATAAATGCACTTGGATATTTTGTTAGATGTGCTGAAATTAGGGTGTGCCCTACAGTTTTCTTTTGACTCAAAGAGACATGAAACCACATAAATAAGACTCTTAGAACTGAATAATCACACTGAAACATATTTTTCTGAGGTTGAGAAAAAAAGAAAATGTACAAGTCACAAGTGAATATATAAATGATTTACAAGTCAAGAAACAAAACATCACTAGCATCCTAGAATACTCACTGGTAACCACTCTGAGTCACTACACCCTCCCTTCTCCCTAGGTAACCGCTATACTGGCATCTAACACCACAGGGTTGTATGACATGTTTTCTGTTTTATATACACAAAATATAAAATTGATATTATGTTTATTTGATTAGCTTAACATTCTATAGGACTTATCCACATAATTCAGGTATGCTAATTTATTAATATTGTTATAAGGTATTCCATGAATGAATACATACCATTTATAAGTGTATTCAACTATTGATGAGAATTTGGATTCCAGGATGCGATATTATAAATAATGTTGTTATGTTCAACTACAAGTATTGTAGAATAAATATGCACTCATTTCGGATGGGTACATACCAAGGACTGGAAATGCTGTATCAAAAGTTTACATAAATTCATGTCTATGAGATACTGTCAACAACTTTACAAACTCTGTATAACCAATTTACATACTCAGCAGCAGTGTATGAAGATTCCTTGTACTTAATTTGTTATCATACTGAAATCATACATGATTTATAAATTTTATAATAAATTAAATTATTATAGTTTACATTCATATGGAGACTAGAAGGGCAGAGCATGTTTCGTATGCTTATAGTTCATTTAGATATCTTTTTTCAAAGTGCTTTTCTGTCATTGGCTGCATCAAGTAGTTCAGGTACTATCAGATGGTCCAATGGCCACCCTTTAATTAACAGTGTTGTAGGGGTTAAGTGGACCACAAATGTTAGGCTCTTTTCTCTTTCATTTTCTCTCAGGTATCGACTGTCTCATTCTTCACTGCTTTTTCATTTCTCTAATGCTGTGAAAGATTTTTTAAATAATAATCTGCCAAGTTTTTTTCAATTGTTCTAGTCGGGGTGTGTCAGTCCAACTTATGTATACCTCCTTTTCTAGAAAAAGAACATAAAATTGGCACTTTTCTAGAGTGTCAATTACTTTTGTTGTTTCTAGAATTAATTATATAGTCTAAAGTTTTCATTTGTCAATGTGTATGTCTGGGCAGGGCAGAAAAATATATTGGAAATTATTTTTTAATCTCTAAATTTTGGACTTCAGGACCTAGTGACACCTCTGTTTCATTAATGAAATAAAATAATAATGCTTTTTCATATTTTGATATTTATAATTTTGTTAATCCCTTAGAAAAAGATAGAATTAAATAAAATATGAATTTATTAAGATGCAGTTTTCTGTAATGTTAACTTATGCATTTCAGTGTTTTTAGATAATTCTATCACCTGGAAAAGTTAATGGGGTTAAGAGCTTAAATAAAAACAGAATCAAAAAGAAATATTAATTACTGATTGAACTTGAATGCTATTTGGTAAATCGGCTATGAAAACAAACCATATTCTGTACTAGGCAAAAAGTATCAGTATAAACAAGTACTGATGATACTGTTTATACCCAGGTAGTATATAATTGATTTCACTACATTATAATCATAGAAAACTATTGAATAAAGAAAATAATACAATTATTACCCAGAAAAATAACTTACATTGTTCAAAAGAAAGAAATCTGAATAACTTCTAGGTTTCTTCAAATATATAAAAAAGTCTATCAAAGAATGTCCAAATGCTAAAGTAAATATGAAAAAGGCAGTTTTTACAGACTACTGGATTCATTTTAACAAGTATTTCATATTTACAAAATCTTTTAGCTTCTTGAAATCTCATAAACTAATAAAATTCTAACCTAATCAACATATTCATTACAAGCAACATTGTCGTAATTAACTATTTGCCATTTTTGTTACAGAGGTTCTCATCTGATCATGTGTAGTTTAAAAATTATTGGATTTAATGTTTTGACTGTTTAAAATTTGTCATAACATTACTCTCTATACATTCAACAGTATGTAAAAATTTATTCTCTAGATGAAAACTATTCTATCAATGAAAGTTCAGTTTGAACTCTTATTTAAAATATAGTTGCATAATTTAAAAGGTTACAAGATCTAGTCCACAGACCATATTATTTAGTATAATACTTTCACCTATTATCACTTCATCACAGACTGATTTGTAAATTTTATCATTTACTTTATTAATATAATGATTTGTCATAATACTTTATGATATCATTTACACATTATTAGAGATTCCATCCATTATAAAATAAATAGCACTATAATTAACATATACATTTTAAACCACAGTTCATTTAATTTTCATTTTTGACAATAATTCATAAAGCATGTATTTGTTTTAAAAAGAGTTAAATATACAGGCATTTTTCAAACCTCTAGTTTCTTTGGCTTTGAACTGTCCAATATGTGACATTTTGTTAGCTTTTGAAAATATGTTCCTGACACTAAGTTCACCACTGAGTTCCCATTTGTGATGCACAGAGGGAACATTAGAAGTCCATTTAGATGACAGAGAGAAACATGCTTTTTTCCCTCCACTGAATAGAACTTTAAGAGTGTGATAAAGAAGCACAGTTTTCACAAAATTCTTACATTCTTAATTCTGTGTTTAGCTAAATCTATTAAAAAATCAGGGAAGTTGATTTCTTCAACTGTGTTCCTCAAATGTACCAGGTAAATTTTGTATATTATACTTCCACAGCATCAATTACTAGCTTTCTAAAGTGTGCAGTTATTGACCGCATGTGTTTTTATATCAACTGTAATCTTCTTTAAGATCCCTATTTGTATCTTTATTTCTATAACATCCTACTGGAAGAAAGTCATAGCTAGAGATAGTCCACTAGCATATCCACAATAATTCTAAAAACTAACAGATTGATACAGGCTACGTTCCTCAACAACCAATTGTATGTTGAAATAACTTTTGCCAAGAAAGAAGGGGAAGGGGTTAATCAAAGAACATGTACGAATGACCCATAGACGTGGGCAACAGGGTGGGGGCTGACTGTGGGAGCAGGCAGGTGGGCTTGGCGTAGGAGGGCACGGGGGGAAATTGGGGCAAGTGTAGTAGAATAAACAAGAATAAAATATAAAAATAAAATGTTTAAAATGCAGAATCCTTATGCCTTCTAACTTAATGAAGTTAATCAAAACCTGTCCAGTTTTGGCATGTTGCAATGACATTGTATTTAAAAGAGCATTTCCTATAATCGAGCACTTCATATAGCATCAGACTTAAGGCATTCTTGTGAATAAAATGCCCGTGAAGAACTCTTTGGGAATTACATCTGGTCAATATGCAATCTTTGTAGCTCTATGAGAAAGGTTCTTCCTCGGCAGTGAACTGGTGAGGTGAATAATTCAAGTAAGAATTGACATTGCTAGAGGCCAAACTGCTGAAATATTTTTCCATTAGAATTATAAGAACATGAGAGATTTTTGGAAAGAGAATAAAGGTCATTTGGTCCATCAAGGCATATCCTTTTTAGTACTCTATTTCCCCAAGGATGGCATCTAATTGTTTCTTGAATGACATTTCTGCTTTTTGCCTCAACAACTTTGCCTGCAGGCTCTTCTAAGCATTTATTATTCTTCACATGAAAAGGTGCTTTCTGAAATATGTGCTGAATTTATTTTTTAATTTCCATTTATGTCTTCCTGTCCTATAATCTGTGTTGAAATGGAAATAATAATTTCAGTTGACATTATCTGTGGCAGTTAAGACTTTATATGCTTCAAATCAGACAGCTCCAACCCTGTTCTTAATATTATATGCTCAGATTTATAGTCTTAACAGCCAGCACCAAATAGCAAATGGCGGTAAGGGTCCCAGTTAGAGCATTTAATGATTCTAAAATTAAAATTTTCTAGCAAAATAGTGACTAGACTTCACTGAAAATAGTGAAAAGTAAATGAATTCCTTGGGGTGAATTCCCTGTCACTTGCATATATTCAGTTATATGCATAGGTAAACACACCTCTATGTAGTGTGCACATACATTTACACATATGTTATACATGTGCAAGTAAACGCATGTATGTATATATGCACACTGGTATATATACGTTTACATACACACATCCTAATTTTCTTCTCAAAAAAGGTCATGAAAAAAGCAACTTAGTTATGTTATCTAAATAGGCATTGTATCCTATATTTTTCCCTAGACAAAATAATGATTTTTTACTAAATATTTACAATAACTTATAAAATCAAAACTTCCACAAATGTAATATATACATGTAAAATACATAGTATTTTAAACTAAATGCAAACATTGTAGTAATAACTATTTTATAGACCCAAATAAATTAAATCTGAAATTCACATCTAGTGAGCTTTGAAACGGCAAGTAACACCCTTTTTGTTTTAGCTTTTGGAAATGTAAGGAGAAGGAATCATTGTCATATATATATAACATGTATATGTATATGTATATATATCAAAGATACTATTTAGCATGTTAGTTATACCAAGAATTACAATCAAATCTCCACTACAGTCATTGATGGCTAGATCTGGAGTAAGCAGTAATCTATCTAGGTCAAGCTAATTAATTAAACAAATTATATCCTGATATTGCACTGGCCTCAGTGATTAGTACCAGTTGTTCCGATAAAATATAAGTTATTTGACTTGTGGAAAACAATTATATGTTTTCCTTTAGCTGTGAATTAGAAAGCATATTGCTTGTAACTGGTGAAAGCATGTTGCCACTTATGAAAAAATCCAGGCTACAGCTCACGCAAATGTGAATAGACAGACACTCTCTCAAAGTGGGAACTGGAGCCCTGAATCCCAATCTAAATTTTCATTTTTCAGTTGCATAAACAGTAAAACTTTACAATGTATAAACTAGTTTAGTTTGGGTTATGCTATCTACAAATAAAAGCATTCAACCTGAAAATCTAAATTTTATTTTAAAATTAAATTATACTATGTTTGCCTCTCTGGATTTTACTTAATACTTATGGACTTCATGTCATTGTAAATATTTTTTTTTAATATTTTATTTATTTATTTTAGACAGAGGGGAAAGGAGGGAGAAAGAGAGGGAGAGAAACATCCATGTGTCCTTGACTCTTGCATGCCCCCTACTGGGGACCTGATCTGACCCACAACATAGACATGTGCCCTGACTAGGAATCAAACAGGTGACACTTTGGTTCCCAGGCCGGAGCTCAATCAACTGAGCCACACCAGCCAGGGCCATATCATTGTCAAACTTGATATTGCTAGTAGCCATCATACTACCTCATAAACTATTTTTTTAGAGAGGGGAAGGGAGGGAGAGAGAGAGGGAGAGAAACATTAATGTGTGGTTGCCTCTCACGCACACCCTACTGGGGATCTGGTCTGCAACCCAGGCAGTTGCCCTGACTGGGAATCAAATCGGCGACCTTTTGGTGTGCAGGCCAGTGCTCAATCCACTGAGCCACAACAACTAGGGCATCATAAACTACTTTTAAGCATCACCACAAAATCATTAGGGATAATTAACATAGGCCATTAACAATGACCTTTAGATAGGCAAAGTTCATACACACACTCACACACGAGTACAACACACAGAAATCACACACTAAAAATGAGGTAGATGGACTAGGGCAACAATGAACATCATCTTACTGCCTGCTCCTGGCAGAATATTGACCTCAAAAATAGCTAGTTGAAACATCAAATTTGACCTTGGCTATTTTTTTTTAATCTTACAGGACTGTTAATATCAAACCCAGTACCCCAAATTAACTTATCCATGGGATTGTCCATTCTTTTGGAATATACTGAAATAGAATGTCAGGTTACACTTCTCATTTATGTGTTCCTTCTGAAAAAGAACAAAGGCAAAGGAAAATATTCTTTTTTATTATCAGGATCCTTGTCATTAGTTTTTATTGTCACAAGTATAGGAGACACTTTTCTATGATCATAAGAGATACTTTAATCACAAAGAAAGAGGAAAGTTATGACACATCTTTTTTTTTTCTTTTATCACAAAGCAGCAGGACTCTCCCTTTATCATAAGCAAAGTGAATCTCTTTTCCCATTTCTCCTTTTGAAACAACTTATGGAATAAGAGGGTCACAAAGTTTAGGAAGGAAGAGTATAATTCTCAGAATACCCTTATAGAATTTCTAGACCTATTTTCTAATTTGGAAAAGTTTTTAAAACTTCATGATTGCTTTTTTCAGCATTTAAAAAACCGTCTAATGCCTTAATCCCTAATGGCAAGTCCCTAAAAAATGAAAGTTAAAAAGACAGTAATTCATAGATTAATTTATTACTCCTGTAATTTTGTGAATTCAGGGGACTCAGATAGTGGAGACTGGACATTTAAAGTATGATTTAGGGCAATGCAAAGTAAGAGAGGATAGCAGAGTAAGAATTGGTGCTCATGAAATGTAGTTCCCAGTCATTGGTCTGAAGTAACAAGCAAATTTGACTTCCTAGTGGATAAACTAAACTCATACAATTCATATTGTGCTGTACACATTATACAAATTATCCAACTATTTTTAATTTTATGTTGTCCTTTGACACAGAGAACCAGTGATTTTTTTTTGAAATTAACAAAAATATGTAATAATGTGACTTGAGTACAATGTCAAACTTCTACACTCCATCTTTTTATGACAAATTATACTAATTTTCTAAATGATTTTAATAAGAGAAAAGAACTGTGCATTCAGTACATTTGCATCATGCTAATTATTCTAATACATAATTACACTGACCTTCCACTTTCAAAATATTTTAAAATTCATTTCTGTTACAGAAAGTAAGTACAGAGTAGGAGTAAACATGCGTACCTGTAAAGATTTAAATAGTACATGTAATATTCAGTCAACTTTCAATGGCTAACAGTTTTATATAGTAATAGAGTATCACAAGAAAGGCACTTCATTTGTTAATACATTTGAAAAATCCAAAAATCATGTGAGATTAGAGAATTATATAATTCCCTCCTTTTAGTAATTCAGACTAAAGAGTCAATTTGCATTACTTGAAGTAAATGCAGATATAGTTTATCTTTAGGTGTTAATGAGTTCAGCACAATTACAAATTCTGTATTTACAATGAAGTATAAAGATGACCGCTATAACACATAAGGTTCATGCTCACCACATACCACAGTTATTCTAATAAATGACACCAGATTTCTAAAGCAAATAATTATCTATGAGGGAATTGCATGTTGGCTTGACAGTGCCTCCCACAGAAGCTGGCATGGCTCTCTTCAAACTTTTTCTTCTCCCTGGTCTATCCCTTTTCAGCAAACACATCTAACAGCTGTGGATACAAACAAGGCATATTTGGCAAAAGTAGGAACCAGATGCCAAAGTCTGAATATATGTTCTATTCAAAGCATCAGGGCCTGTTGCTAACTCCTTGGTGTCACCTCTGTTGGCTGTCTTTCTTGATCATCTACTGGCAAGCAACAGAGGCGCATCTGGAGATATGGTCCGGGTCATGCAGCTGTGGCCTGGTCTTGAATATCTTATGAAATTGAAACTGCAGCCATTTTGAGGTGGTATCCTATTTCTAAGAATGCCGTGGTAGAAAATAATTTTATACACACACACACACGTATATATTAGCAATGCTCATTGAAAATAAAATACTCAAATTTAAGAAAGCAAAAATTTTACCTAAGAGGAGAACGCTGCTTTCTGAAACAGTTAAAACACATCTTTACAAAGGATACTTGGACAAGCATTAGGTAGAAATTAGTATTAGAGTCTCCAAGATAAATTAGTTATCTAAGAAGAGGATTAGCAGGTTGTCTTAGCTCAAATTTTATTTGCCTAAGGCCAGTTTGCATGTACAGGGTTTATTTGGAGGTTGATTCCAGAGAGCAGAAGGGAGAAGCAGAATGGTGGAGTAGGAGTGTTGGTAGAGAAATAGGGATAGGTGGGAAATCTAACTATAGGATAGACAACACCTGACTGGTGTTAGAGCTCACAGTTATTTCTGGGGATCCTTCTGAAATATTTTTTTTTTTTCCAGAGCAATACCTCTGAAGGAGAAAAGGTAAACTATTGGCTTTTATTTTCTCATGACCAAGAATTATTTTCCACTCTCTCCTGCCACTTGTGTGTTCCGGGTTATGCATGTCAGAGAGTTAGCCAGATTTCTGTGTTCTTTTCACTGTGTGAAATAACAGAATAAAGCAGCCTTTTACACGGCATGACCTTGCATCAAGGCACTGTCAAGTCACAACCAAAAGGAAAGCAGCTGCTTTTGGAGGTGGGGCTGAAAAGATCTGAAGTGCTGAATGCACAGGAATGAACACACAGAAGCTCTTCCTTTTTTTCCATGCTCTGTATATTTGACAGCCATTTGGAAAAATGTAGGGACCAGAAATTACAGAGAAATAATTGTTGATAAAAATGTTTCTCTGAAGATCTTATTAATGAAAACATATTTAGAATGCTTTAATTTTTGAAGGTTATGTATCAAGAGTTCTTCTGTACTTTTTACATATATCAGTGCATTATTTGTAACAATAATGCTACAAATAGGTATTCTTATCGTTACTGCTACATTTTGTCACTAAGGAAACTAAGGATACAAAAAATAAGGCAAGTTTCTCAGGATTGTTCACATAGAGGGGCCCCAAACTAGAGTTCGACCTTTTTCTGGATGATGCATAAAGTTCAGTCTGTGTTAGTGGAGGCCTTTAAAGACAGGTGACCTAAAGATTTGTTCCTCAGCACAGATGAAATAACCTGTTCGTCTCACCGGATAGTGGTCGGACGGAGCAACTCCCTAGTGCTGGTTGTAGGTGGAGTTCCTGCCTGTCTTCACCTCCCCTTTCCCCTGCTCAGGTTACTTTCACATAGTGCCCCCTGGCTCCTTCCCACACATCCCCTGCACTTACTTAAATAGTGACACTTTTATGCTTTTCATTGCATAAAAAAAGACTTGGAAAATAAATCATAACAAAACTAACCAAACAAAAAAAAAGCATAAAACAAGACAATCAAATATCCATTTGTTTTTACTTTATGGAAAAAAACAATCTTGCTTCTCTACAAAGGAAAGCTCAGTCCTGGTGACTACCTGAAAAATGAAGGGTAAAGAAAAACAGACAAAAATAAAGGAACTAAGTTATCAATATTACTATCTGCCATAATTTTGTATGTAGAAGGAAAGCTGATTTCTTCAATCTGTGTCTTCTGAGTTTTGTTAAATTTACATTTGAAAGAGAAGTACGAGAATGAATTAAATGAGTATTGTTTTAGCATAGATGATTAGTTTTATCTAGTGTGGTGGCATGCAGTATAAATCAAATTAATAAGGATATATAATTGGAGATATAAGGAAGAGGGCTAACTGTTTTTTGACTTCAAGAGGAAGAAAAATTTGTATTTGATCAGTGGAGAGGAAGTAGATCTATATCCTCAAAAAAGAGTGAGGGAGTATATAGTATTTAGAAAATGAAATCCTAGCAGTTATGTTAGGGTTTAGTGTGAATTGAAAAATTACATGACATAAATAAAACAAGATGGTTAATGTCTAAAGAGTCAAATATGAATTGATGAGGGATATAGAAAAGTTATCAAATACATGATTGCCAAGATTTATTTAAGGGAGAACTTATGAATACACATGATTCTGTGTCTTTTCTTAGAGAGCTAAAACTTAGACTTACAGAGATACTATATAAGAGTGAAAATTTCAGGGAAACATATAATGCACACTGCTTTTATTATTTTAAATAATTTGCTATATTGCTATAATTCAATCCATTTTGGATTTGTGAATAAATGAGTGAATGAATCCACAAAACTATTTTTTAAATATTTTTATTTATTTATTTTTTGACACAGGGGAAGGAAGGGAGAAAGGGAAACATCAATGTGTGGTTGCCTCTTGCACGCCCCCTACTGGGGACCTGGACCGCAACCCAGGCATGTGTCCTGACTGATAACCAAACTGACAACCCATTGGTTTTCAGGCCAGTGCTCAGTCCACTGATCCACACCAGCCAGGGCAAATCAACAAAACTACTAATGAGTAAAAAATATTGAATGACTTTCGGAAGACAGGAGAAGTTGTGTTTTATGTAAGCCTAGAAAAAAAATATTGTGAGTGGTTAATTCCAGTTAAAATAAAAATATAAAAGGAGTTTAAGATAGAGTAATGTTGTTCGTACCATAAGCCTTCAAATATTTTCCATGTAAATGTTTAAAGAAAACAGTGATAGTGAGAGACCATATGTAGCCAAAAGTAGCATAGGAGAATCAGAGAAGATGTTCAGTATAGAAAAAAATAGCAGCATTGTTATCTAATCCTGCAGAAAACATCCAAAAATTATGGGGAAAAAAGGTTGTGGGAAGTAACTGGACATCATAGAATCATTCCAGAGACACAGAAGGGAACACCAGAATGCAAGAGATGAGCCGTTGTGCTGACAAATACAATGAAATGCTCTATCAGGTTTACTTTATGATGATATAGAAAAGGTATTTTATGGATACCTGATTCATCTTCAAATCTCCCAAAATGCATTTCAGACAAACTTGAATAAAGCAAATATTTAATTGAAGAAAAATGTTTTGCTGAAGCATTGCCAAGTAAGCAAAATAAGTGAAACCACTAGTCATATTTTAGAATGACCATAAAATATTAACACATTGTGAGACAAAAATATACCTCAGTAAAATTAATCTGTTAAGTTATACACCCAATTAAAATGTTAAGGTATTATAGAAGTTTTCAAATAAAATGTGTAAATTCCCTAAGAGGTAAACTTCGAAATTTTAAATTCTAGACCAATAAAGATAAGATTTACACAATCATAAATGTAGTCTGTTTTGCCTGATAACATAAATACATGCATTTCAGTAAAGTTTTATCCAGTAGAAAGGTTAACAAAGTGGCAACTTTTCTGCCTCCTGAGTCAAAAAATGCCTTTGACATTCTTGATATGTTTTTTATTGTTGTTCAGTAAAAACTTAAACTATAATAAGGATTCCAGACCTCTGAGAAGTATCATTGAAGAGACAGCAGATGTTATTTTAACACTTGAAGTGTCTAATAAAAATGTATTTTTGAAACTTATTTTCAAGATCATTAATGTACTAATGATGACTACAATATATTATCATTTTTGCTTTGTGATCATGATCATAGAATTAGTTTGAGCATGAAGGGTCATTTTTTGATGAGAAAGTTAATTTAATATAAAAATTAAAGATGTTAGTACATGTAGAAAGTAAAATAGTCATCAATTCCAACCAATAGTTTTTTTTTTTTTTTAACATGGTTAAATTTTTATTTTGCTATATATGTAGATATTATACTTAAGAAGTATGGCAGTCAGAAAAAGTTTACACATTAAATACCTTATTTAAGATTTGAATTATAACCATGAAATGCTCTTTGTATTCTAAATAGTAAAGTTATTTGAACACAAATGCACAAAGGAGTAATGTCTATTGGTTGAGCAGTTTTGTTTTTTTTTTTATATTTTAATGATAATGTCATAGATCATTGCAAACATTATTTTGGCAATTTTAAAGCAAAAACATTTACATATGAGTACTAAATACGTAAAGGGAGGAAAAATGGAGTGGCAGATGGGTAGGATGTGAAACTAACCATGTTTAAGGAGCTGATACCAATTAGAAAGGTATCACTGCTAGTTCTTCCACAGCAGACCTAACATAGAGAGCATGCATAATAATAAAATGCCACGGATGGTAGCTCTTAAGGCCTGTGGAAGGTCAAGAAGCAGTAAGTTAATGTTAGCATCTTAATAAGCAATTTATGAGTAATTCAATGCAAGACTGTTTCTGTTTTTGGAATCTAGATTGAGCACTGGATAAAATGGAAAACAGTTGGGCGATGCTGTTAATCTGTGCACTAACCACATGTTCAGATAGCTTCTGTGGCTGATAATTGGTAATAGGTTGAAAATGGAAGATCATGTTAAGGATTTAGAAAATGAAATGGTGTGTACCTCCAGGGAAAGGCAAAAAAAAAAAAAAAATGAGCCTATAGAACAACTAAGGAATTGCTGAACAAATAGCAAGTCATTTTCTCATTTTATCAGTTTACTGTGGTGGACTTCAGATTTGTATTAAAGATTCAAATATACATTTGTGAACTTTACAAGATAGTTTGAAGAAAATATTCTTCATCTACTAAACATCTCAAAAACACATTCCAAATAATATCTCAGTATTTAATTCTGATGTAAATAATTTTATATATTATTTGTGTTTTAAAATATGCATAATATGATTTGGTTTCAGTATGTATTCTAAAGAATTTTGAGAATGATATGGTAACCTATATGATGATTTCTGTTATCCAATATGGCTGATTTCACTGCTGAAGATAACCTTTGTAAAGAAGTAAAGTGACAAAGTATTTTTTAATTATTTGAAGCAATTTTAACATATTTAATATAGCACTGTTCACTTTAAATTCTTCCCCTAAAAATCACCCTGAAGCCATAAATTATTCAAATTGGCTGCACATCAGATGACTTGAAGCATATTTATAAACTATTTAAAATGATGCTATACTGTCATATTCATCTATATAGATTGAAAATTTGTATATGGAAGTAAAACAATGTAATTGAGATTAACACATCATGATTGAAATAAACTTTGGGGAAAGTCAATTTGAAAAACATATTCTGCCTTCTGTGACTCAGTATATACTTGAACTATAATATGTTAACTAATGATTCTCTTGCAGTGGAAAGCTTGTCTGTATAGGAATAAAAACAATGGTTTTACCTGGACACTCATTTTATACTGAAGACAAAAGTAAACTAACGATAAATGTAAAAATTGAACCTGGAAATTATTCAACGGTTTTAATTTAATCACAAACTGCAAATTATTTATAAAGATTCTAGATTATAATGAGAATAAAATAATCACTATCCCTCAATGAATATTGATATATGTGAACATCTATGTTTTTAAAACCTGTATTGATTATTTCTTATGATCTACAAAACTTTTCTTTTTTTTTAAAGAAAGGGATAGCTCTTTTTAAAAAAAAAGTATTTTATTAATTTATTTTCAGAGAGGAGAAGGGAAGGAGACAGAGAGGGAGAGGAACATCAATGTGCAGTTGCCTCTCACATTCCCCTCGCTGGGGACCTGGCCTGCAACCCAGGCATGTGCCCTAGACTGGGAAACAAACAGTGACCATTTGGTTCACAGGCTGGTGCTCAATCCACCAAGCTGCACCAGCCAGGGCACTGAAGCACACCAGCAGGACAAACTTTTTCTTGTTTTCTATAAATTGCTTAAAATATAGAAATACAATTACATATTGAGATATACATATGTATAATCTTAAAGATCATGAATGATATTTATCTTCACCTTATTGATCCAATCACTACTATTAATACTTTTCATTAAGAAAAATATATATATGCAAATGCAGTAAAGTTTTATTTATAATCTTTCTATTCCCTATATATATATTTTTTTTTCTCACAGAGGAAAAATTAAGTAGAAACAAGAATTTCTATCATTCATCTTGGTTCTGTTAGTGAGTATATATTATCTACCTCTGAGAATTTTGATAGCTTCTTTGCGCTTCACTTTTCCTATGAGACAATTGACATTTTTCAAAAGTTTATAAAATACAGACAAAGTGATTCTCCAGCTATGCTAGAAACAAATGATTCAGTTTTAAAGGGGCACTATATTGCTACAGGAATTTAATTAAGATAAAGTTATTTTTTAGTCAAATGCCTCTCAGAAGAAGAGGAACAAGTAGCTAGAAGTAAAACTGTGAGAAGCCACTTGGGGTAAAGGTTCATATGACCCCTCAATGAGCATAGTCAAATAACACTACTAGTTTGCTCAGCTATTTCTGAGAAAGTTGAATTTTGACACCTCAGAGACATTTGTGTGGGCGAGCATAGGTTTGGGTCTACAATTCTTTTGCTCAGGACAATACAGTGGAGGCTGAGGATTTCTACTGAAAGCTCTTTATTTTTGCTTTCTTTCATAACCCTAGTGCCTAGCCTGTCTTCTTTATAAGTGAGATAACTATTTAATGAGTGCCACTTAAACAGTCACAACTCACTATTAGTTTGGTTCGCTGTTGCAGATGTTTTAGGTGGGCTTTGATTCATATCTAATATCTAAGTCTTGAAGATTTAATAAATGTGTTAACTTCCTCACATATTTGGGAAAGCATCCACAATTGCCACAAAACCTAAAGACACCTGGAGGTTCCAGCCCTCTGCTGATATTTTGTCACCGAATGATGAGGTAAGTCAAGGCTTCTCTGAGGGGCTGGGCGGCCTCTCTGTGTTCTCAGATCTTCGCTCACCTTAACACGATACCTAGGATTGAGAGGAAAAATTGAAGCTTCCTGGGGTCTTGAGTAATTTCATACTTTGATTTTCAGACCAAACCTTATCATGCCTTGTTTCCTTATTCTCCTTCACTATTTAATGTAAATGTGTTGAAAAATAATAGCTCATTTATGAATGCTAATTCCCATACTCCTCTACATAGTCCCTTGAAATACTAATGCTAAATATATACTTCTCTCTCCCTAAGAAAAGCTGTGTTTTGTTTCCACAATATTGAGAAGAGGAGGTATTTCTAGAGTTTAATGGTGTACATTTAAAAATAATAGGTATAATTTGAATTTCTAGCCATTTATGGTATTCAAGATATTCATGAACCTGGACCTTAGCTATATTTTACATATAACAATAAGGAATTTTATATATTTTCAATACTATGTGATTTTCCCCTAGAAGTTTAACCATAGAATTTGAGGGTAGACTGCATTTTTTAAAATATGAAAGTCTACCAAAATTGTCACCATATTGGAAAGTTGGGCCCCCAATAGCCTCTTGTGATATTTGAAATGTCAGTACAGCATGCTAGCAGTCTGCATTTTCACCTCCTTCAGGATGATTCTAAATATAAAACCAAGGTGGGGTGGAAGCAGAGGAGGGGCATGGGGATGGCTGGGGTGGGCGGCATGGAGGGAGGGTAAATGCAGAAATTGTTAGGGTCTTCCTCTCATATTCTATGTACAAAATGTCATAGTGGATATGGGGAAATCACGTTTCACATCTCTGTTTGCCAGTTGTCTCACCTCCTTCCATCTTAAAAACCAACTGCACTTGAATAACAATAAAATAATTAAAAAGAAAAAGAAATGCAAGTTTATGCCTATGGTATTATATTTTGTGTTATATTTATGTCTATTTAATTAGTTTCTTTTATTTACTCATATCGCATCTTGGATCTTGCATTGATTTTTAAAAGTATTTTTAAGTTGTTTATATTTTTATGAATTCAATTTCACAATATTAAAATGATAGTACATTATATTTGCTATAAAATGAGACTTTGATACTGATACATCTGAGAAACATTGTCCTGGGTTGGTCCTATTCTCATTTCCAAATCATTCCACTATGTCATTTCTAAGTAAACTCTCATTCTATCACTTCATAATGTGTTTGCTCTGTTTCAGTTCTAACTGTCCCTGAATATCGTATTTATTTTACAGCCCTCTTAAGTAGAAATCCTTAATGTCTTCCTCTCATATTCTATGTACAAAATGGCATTACGGATATGGGGAAATCCCCTGTTTCACACCGCTGCTTGCCAGTTGTCTCACCTTCTTCCATCTTAAAGTGCAGTCCATGGGAAGTGAAGGTGATCACAATTCTTTGTATTTTTTCTTAATTTTATTTTTATTGTTGACACTATTACAGAGGTTCCTATTTACCCCCTTTTTGCCCATCTCCCCAGCCAGCCCTCACCCCTCCTTTCCTCTGGTCATCACCACACTGTTGTCTGAGACTATGGTTTATACATACTTGTTCTTTGGCTGACCCCTTCACCTTCTCTCATCCAGTCCCAGCCTCAGCCCCCTCTGACAGCTGTCAGTCTGTTCCATATATGTTGCTATCTTTTAATGATGTTTACTGATAAATTCAGTACCCAGCTCACCTTATCTTTCTTCTCTACTGTTATCCTCATTATCACTGATGATTTAAAACATCATATCGATAACCCACCTAAATCCCTAACTTCTCAGACTCTTTGCCTCCTTATCCAGGTCAGTGAGCTTAGACAAATTCATAGACCCCCAAAACACATATTCATATTTACACCTTGTCATTACCAACAGAGGACCAAAATTATCAATTGCAAAAATGTCTTCTCTTACCCATAATAGCCAAATATGGAAATAGCCCAAATATCTATTAATTAGTGAATGGATAAGCTAAATGTACCCATATAATGACCTATTATTTGGCAATTAAAAGAAACAAAGTACTGATATGTGCTACAACATGGATGAACTTTGATACCATTATTAAGGCTATGAAGTTAAAGAGATTGTACTCATTACTAAGTTATTAAAATTTGCTAAGTTAAAGTCAGACCCAACAGACCACAGATTGTGACATTTCATTTATTTAAAAAGTTTAAAAAAAGTGAATCTTAAATACAAAATTCAAATTAGTGGCCACCTGGGGATGGTGGTAGAAGTGAGCGTTAACTCCAGAGGGACAGGTGGAATCTCATTGGGCTTATAGGGATGTTCTAAACCTAGGTCATGATGATTATTGCATAAATCGGTAAATTTACTAAAAATCATAGAATTGTACACTTGAAGTGGTGAGGTTGTGTTATGGAAATTATTTTTTTACCAGCCTATGTGCCTCTCTCTTCTTAACCCAGGATAGATCCAATTGTCACTCTTTATAGCTGACTTTCATTACTTGTTTCCTCTGATATATAAATCTGCTTTTTTAGGGCTCCTGAATGTTCTTGAAGGCAATCACACAAGGTGTTGAGTTTTTCAAAATTATGATGAAAAATGTAAAATAGTTATTACCACTGCCAATCATACCACACATTTTTAATAAAATCACTTTTTGAATATTTGTTATACAACATCTCCTGTGTAGTCATATCTTCTCCAAGCACACCCCCCCATCACTTGCTACTGATAACCTTGTCATTTCACTCACTTTCCTGAAACTTTCTGTAACACACAAGGCCTTGACATCTGGCAGAATGAAATAATAAGTGTTTGTGCCAATTTAAAGAAAACCTCTCTATTTATATTCTGGATCTCATCCCATATTGGCAATAAAGGCAAAAACCCTCTATCCTTCACGTGTATCAATTTTCTCCTTCAGCACCACTTTATTCCCTTCTATAGAATTATTACCAAATAGTTGTCCTAATATTACCATTTTCATATAACACTTATTAGTGATCATCACTCACTTACAGAAAATTCTGTAATCCCCACCTACTCACTTATGTTCAGCCCCTTCTTTCTATTCCTCTCTCAGGGCCTCAAAAATTGTGTGCCCCCATTTCATTCCCTAATGTTTCTTCAGGACACTGTACTTTGGTTACCAATACATTCTCATTTCTCTACACTTAAAACAAAAAGCTCTAATTAAGGTCAACAGTAACCCATATTTTTCAACATTAATTGCTGGTTTTCTGTCTTCTTACTTAGCTTCTCAGCGGTATTTGAGAATATTGTAAATTCTCTACTCCATGGAACTATACATTTGGCTTTCCGAATAGCGTTTGCATTTCATTTTATTCCTGTGTCCTTAGTGCCCCCATTAAAACTTCAGTGATAGCTTTGCATATTCTTCCCCAATTGTCTCCAAATTCCTTGATCTCATATTCTAAAGTTGCAAAATAAATAATATTTTAAATATCAACCTTTAAAAATTAAACTGCTAGAATACTTTTTAAAATACACCCTTTGGAATTTAAATGCCTTAACATTCAATATTTATCATCAGTCCTTGAAAAAAATGCATCACTAAGGTCTTCTTTGCAAGTAAAAGTAATTAATTTTTTATCTTCTTGAACTTGTAATTCTATTTTACTTTCTCAACAAAATTTTGTTCAAATCTAATACATTACTTACTCTAGAAAGTATTTTATTGATTATCCTATTACAATTAATAGCAACAAAACATGTAGATTAAAAAATCATTATTGAGAGCTAAGGTTATCATAAGTTCCTATACATTTAAAAATATTCTGGGAAATAATTAGATCACAGTTAATCAAAACAATATAAATATATTACACACTGTAATATGTAATTTTAAAGTATAAGGGATAATATTGTATTTAAAATTTATTTGTTAATGAAATAAATGTATATCTTTAATATATTGGATCATCTATCCATAGTCTAATTTTACCAATGATAGGATGACATAGAATTTTATTTATGTTTCATTTTTAGATTAAAACATGAAACAATTTATTTCATTAAAAAGAAGATGGAAATTTGTTTTTTTTTTATTATTTTATTTCTTTGTTTTTAGAGACAGGGAAGGGAGAGAGAGAGGGAGAGAGACATCTATGTACATAAGAAATATTGTCAGTTGCTGGTTGCTTCTTGTACGCCCCCAACTGGGGAATCGCCTGCAACGCAGGCATGTGCCGTGAAAGGGAAGTGAACCAGTTATTTTTCAGTTTCTGAGATGGTGCCCAACCCACAAAGCTACACTAGTCAGTGTGGGAATTTGGGGAGTTTTTCATAAGACACTCAGTTCTTGAAATTATATGGCAAAGTCACATTGTGACCAATACCAAAAATAACTTCAATTATTTTTATTAACAATACATTTAGTCTTTATTGAAATTAAAGAATTGGAAATAAAATAAATTATATATGGAAATTCAATCTTTTGAATCATTTGCTTTCACAGTTTCTTGGAAGTATATAAAACAAGCTATCCTTGGACTCATCAAGTGACTATGAATTTTATATGTCACCTTAGTTTTATGGGCATATTTTAAGCTGTTTGTAAAAATTAAAATATTGTTAATTTACAAATATTTTTAATAAGTAATGTTTGATGAAAATATTTTTTATCTTTTCATGTGTTTTCCAAATTTTTTGGTTAAGCTCTGAAATACAGATTTAGCTCTTTCAAGTTGTGAAAAGTGTTTGTCATAGAGCCTAGTTTTCAGAAATAATCAACCAAATCAGACTTATTTTTGCCATTTTCCCCTTTGTAGTATGTCTGTCAGGGTCTAGTTAGGGAATATGATCAGGTCACACATTATATTAAACTACAGCATTTCTAGATTACTAAGTCTTTACATGCCTCCTTTAGCATTATACCTGAAAACTGTTTTCTTTTCTTTCTTGTTTAAATCTTGTATCATTAGGAGTTAAAAAGACAGGTGAGAATCCGAACTTCCAATTGAACAGAAACTTTCCTACAGCCCCTAGTGGAGAGATTACTCCCTTGATTACTGATAAAAACTCTTAAACCAGCAGAGCTCAGATTCAGGGTCAGACTTCTTAACCCAGCAGAGCCTCTTAAACCAGCAGAGTCCAGATTTTCAGGTCAGAGAATAAGCATTTTTCAAGTAGGGTTAGTTGTTAGAGTGATATATAGCACCACTAATTTTACTCTATAGTTTCTGGACTCAAGTATTCTGACTCTGGGATAAACAGCATAATATTTTATTCACTGGTTTGAAGAATACTGGACTGAAAACATAACGGTTAAGGTTATGCTTACATTAAGTACTAAAACTAAAAAATGAATAGGCTATTGAATAAATCTATGACATAGTTGTTGCTATAGAAAGGGTCCAATGAAATCACTACACTACTAGATGTAATCGTGGAATCACCAATCTTGAGACTATTTCTAATGCACAACCTCGGTCACTGCTGCAGGGAAGGCACCCAGCAGTGGTGGCAACCATGATGAATTTGGTGAATAGGGCCGTGTTCTTGAGCTCCTGCCACCAGGACCACTTTTTCCATGAATTCATAGCTATATATTATGAGCTAATTTGTATCCTCTGAAAACTTTTATGGTGAAGTCATAATTTTTAGTACCCTAAGAATATGACTTTATTTGGAGATAGGACCTACAAAGAGGCAACTAAGGTAAAATGAGCTTAAATACATGACTCATGTCCTTATAAGATAAAGAGATTTGGATACAGACAAGCACTGAGAGAAGTCCACATAAAGACAGAGGGAGAAGGCCACTGTTTACAAGCCAAGGAGAAGCACCAAGGAGAACCTCACTCGGCTCACACCTTGATCCTGGACTTCTAGCCTCCATAACTGTGAGAAAATGTTTCTGCTGTTTCATCCACCCAGTCTGCGGCAGCTCTAGCTGGCTAATATACTGGGGGAAGAGGAGACAGATATCCACAAGTCAAGTCATTTTGTGCATTTCGTTTTGAGAGGCTTCATCTCAGGGGGGTTCTTTGTATGCTGTCACACCCTCACACCCTGGCCTGTTTTCAGAGGTCTATCACTGTATCAACCTGAGTCCATGAACGGGTGACTGTTTCTTCTAACAAGCCACAGTCGCAAGTCAGGATCTTTTTGAAATAAAGGGTTTTCGTCCATATTTCTAGGGAATGTTACTATAATTTTCCCTTTTAGGTTTTTTATATCCACTGTTTATGTTGGTTACATCGGTCAATTACACATCTCATTCCTTAGGAACAGATGAGTAACATGCTACTCGACCAGACCATTCTAAATGCCATTCTTCTCTGCAGCATTTTGCAGTAACTATGCCCATCTTGTTCTTTTGTTAATACCTCTTATTAGCATTTTCTGCCATGAAAGTTTATTCCAATGACAGCGTCTCTTATTTTATCACTAATATATGCCAAAAATTACAGTAATTTTTCAGAAATGCTGGTGCAATTCTCAACAATTTATTAATCCAGAATATTTCTTTTAAAGTGAAGTATTTTGTCTAACCTTGACTTGAATTCTTGTGTAATGTTACATATTGTATGCAATAAAAATATGACAATGTTTCTATCATCCTTAAATCTCTTTTTCTACACTGCAGAATGATAAGGTCAGCTTCATGGACTTGTGACCTCTGTAGTCACACAGGAATATGAACTCAGAAAAAGCCCCCACAATTGGTTTGATGGTCTGCTGTCCAAGAGACAATGTGGCATGCACATAAGTAAAGGAGATGTGTATGACATTTGTATTCTCTGTCCCTTGCCTCCCCATTTGTATATAGAATTTGTGATGCTCCATGATCACAGAACTCCAGGTCATCCACAATTCATGGGATTCAGCAAGACTTAAAGCAAATAGAAGGTAAGCTTGTTACATCTACAATTAAATAGGTAGGAGTCCTGTCAGCCCTGAGAGGCCACAATTTCTGTTCAAACTAAAACTTAATTCAAATGCAGAAAGAGGACAATGGAATTCTAAGAAATGTGAATAACCACGGAGCCCCATCCCTTCCTTTCTTATATTACTTTCTTGTGTTTGCCCACCACTAACACCGAAAATGGTGTCATAAAATAATAGAGAAATATAGCACCATTCAGTCTTCCTTAGTCACCAGTAATCCACAGGTAGAAAGTATTAATAGAATCTACAAATATCAAGAAACTAAGCAAAAACAGTTGAGTTAGTTTTTTGTGGTGTTTCCACTATTCTGGGTAAATGCAATGCATATGCATTATGAACTGTGAAATACAAATTTAAATGATTCTGCATGAGTTAAATACTCATATTTGCACTTAAAACAGGTATTTTACAATATAAAAATGAACTGTAAAATTCATACTAATAGCGTGAAATTTCAAATGGAAAAAAAGCACTATAATTCAATAGAGAGCCCACAGAAAACAGGAAAAAATGCATACTTTTAACAGGAGTAAGTAATAGGAATAATAAGAGTAAGTTTAATAAAAGTAAGTTTTCCTACTTTTTTGAACTAGGAGACCTCACATTTTTCTTTTGCTATGGATCTCACAAATTATGCACCAGGCTGTGCAATGACCATATCTGGGATCTCAAACTCAACAGGCCACTATTAAGCATAGATTTTTATTAAATAACTAAATACGATTAGGAAACACAACACATTTTCAAAAGACATGTGAAGGTCTTCAGAGAAGGACATCCCAAATTGTCACTCTGACATTCTAATTATTTTGAGCTGAAAGCAGTGAGGAAAAGCAGACCTAGGATGAGCTCTCTGCCTTCCCCTCGTCTGTCTGAAAGCAGAACATAAATTCCCCCAGTGAAGGTCCCTCCTCTGTGTCCTGTCCCAGAACAGAGATAACAGTCAATCCACCAGTGATGCTATGGCACTAAGGAGTACACACTAATAAACCTTATCAACAAGCCCTTATCTTCCATTAGTTTCCCCATATATTTACCTTCCTCAATTTGCTGCCCTTAAAAGCCTAAAACTCTTGATTGTCTCATCACTTCTCTACAATTTATTGTTTTTCTGCTAAAACACTATATAAACTCATGTTCAAACCACCCTTTTGAGTGTTACTCATCACTGAAGTCCTTCCCTATCTGTTGATGAGCAATACAAGAATTAATAAATTTTTTATTTTCTTAATCTGCCTTTTATTGGTCAAAGTTGCAAGGCCACAGCTGGAGAATCTAGGAGAGTAGAAGGGAATAGTACAGGGTTCAGCAGAAGTAACACTTGTTTGAGTGTTGTTGGTAGGGTAATAATTGGGTATAATAATTTATAGTTTTAATTTGAACATTTCACCTAAAATGCCATATGGTGTGCTTGAGTGTGAAGATGTGACATTACAGGATTACATTTTATGATTTTGTAATAAAAAGGGGCATTATTTGTGCCAAACCTTATATCTCATCTCCTAAACATGTAAAATTAATTGCTAAATATATTATAATAAGTTCAGACTAGTCATATGTTTTACTTTCCTGCTATTATAAGGTTACTATTTATCCCCACATATATTTCTTAGAATTTTGCTAATAATTATGTAGCTGCAGATATCTATAGATAGATAGATAGATAGATATAAATATAGATATGTGTACTTTATCTATCCACCTATCCATCGATCTATATAGTCTTTTGGTGCAATTTTCATGAATTCGATATTTTGTGATCCACTATTAAAGGAATAATAAAATCTCACTTTAATTTTAAATCAATACATTTTAATAAGACCATTACAATACACCAACTCCTCCCAAAAACAAAACACAAGAAAAGCCTCATCAGTAAAGAACATATTCACCCAACGTGAATAGCATTCAGGAGTTTGGCACACTAGAGTCATTTGGCTCTTCCGTATATCACCGCTTCTATTCTAAATGTTCTGATGTTTCTCAGTCAATAGTTCTATTGCTTTCACATTTTGGTCTCCACATTCAGGAGACTGTAAGTTATCTTATACTCATGAGTTATTGTCCCTGACCATTGAGACATGTAGGCCCCCTACTACATAATGGAGGCAAGGAAGAATAGAATGAGCCTTATCTAAAGGTGACCTACTGGAGCTCTCTTGGAAGGCTGTAAGGTATACGGCATCCATGGTCTACTAAGAGTCTTGGAATATGGATATTAGGTATGGGGATATGGCATCCAGTTCTCTTTAATAAAGGACATTCTTCTTGGCTTTAAGAAGGATAGTCACCACACAGCTTTTATCTGTCTGCTTTTTAGTATTGGCCTCATCTACATAGAATCACCACTCCCGAGCTTCCACTTTTCCAGAAGCCTTCATCTGATGGAGTGAGACACAGGTAAAGAGACCTCGCAATTTTATCTTGACAAAGAATAACTCTAACATATAACCTTGGCCCCGGAACTCACAGGTGAATTGACCAAGGTTTTATGAGGCCTTTGCTATATTCTCCGTCTGCCTAATTATGCTTCCTCTTCCTTCTTTTTTTTTTTTTTTAGAAGTGTTGAACCTTGGTATAATCTTGGAGCCCAAACTTCTTAACTTCTTTTCTGAAGAATCTAATCTTTGACACAGAGTTCATGATCCTTTATGGATGAGAGGCTGGGTCACCCCAACAGGCATACTACTTAAACCGATGGAATTATTAGCTGGGGATCAAGAATGAGTGGTTTAAAAAAGTAATGATGAATGTCAATTATGGCCTTGGGGCCGACTGTAGCACAAAGAAGGCCGGAGATCATCTCATGAACAATCTTCTTAAGCTGTTAGATACTTGTTCTACTACTATAAAAAGGCAACAGTAAAATGTCTTTTAGACGTATTCCCTCACAGAATCATTGATAAGAAAGAAAAATTCAAGAAAGAAAAATTATTTGTTTAACTTGAAAACTGTTTATAATCCTTTCTATCATGAGAGGGGAAATAAATAGGTTATTCACTATACTTAAACATAAAATTTTTGTGCTTATTAATATTTAGTTTTATTTTGTGGCACATTTATTAAATATCTTATTATATACTAATTATTATTATCTTAATGGCTCTAGAAACTAGATTTCTCCAATAGTGTCCAAAGTAATGTACACCACTGCAGAAAAGCCGTAGTGTGAAACACTCTGAACTTTGACAGCAGTCTTGATAGCAATGATTTCTTCTTAAATGAGGAAAGGTATTTCCAAGTTTATGATAAGAAATCATTTTCTTAACTTTTAAAAAGTGTTGTTTGGAAAGAACAAAAGAGATGTAACATGTACATTTGGTCTGAAAAGAAGATGCATTCAGTAATTTCCTAGTGCAACACATATTCCAGAGAAATCATTGATTATCTTTCAAGGTTGTTACACTTCCAATGGCATGACCTTTAGCCTGGAGACCTGAATGATCACTCTTTTGGGCAGCATGGCATTGATATTACGCTCTCCCACTTGCAGGCATATTACCCAGAATAATTTGTCCATGTACTCTGTCATTATTTATACATGTATGTATTCAATTTGTTAATTATATGCTCACTACTTGCTTATCATCTAGGTAACATTGTAAGCATAGACATGTTTGGTGAATGAAATAAAACAATTATAATCTCTGTGTTGCTTCTTTAATTGTTTTTTGGTTTTGTTATTTTATTAATGAAAAATTACTTAAGTAGAAATTTACAAAAATGAAGTTGATCTAACATGTTAATGGAGTGATTCTGTAAAAAGGTCTCCTTAGAGGGTCCCAGTTCGATTCCCAGTCAGGGCACATGCCTAGGTTGCAGGCCAGGTCCCCATGAGGGCCATGTGAGAGGCAACCATACATTGCTGTTTCTCTCCCTCTCTGTCTTCCTCCCTCCCCCTCTCTCTAAAAATAAATAAAATCTTAAAAAAAAAACAAAAAAACAACAAAAAAAAAAAGGTCTCCTTAGTTTCAACCTTTGCTAATCCCAACATTAGATTCTAAGTCTCTGCTCTTAACACTATAAATCATGAAATTATTTCATACTATAAATATTCAGGAGGATGACACTAGAAAATAACAGGTGGCAGTGAGAGTACATTTGTACATCTTGTATGCAGAGTGATTTTGTATCCAGATACAGATGTTCCTGGTGGGAAGAAAAAAAAAAAAAAAAAAAAAAAAAAAAAAAAAAAAAAAAAAAAAAAAAAAAACATCCAAAGACAAAGAAAAGCAGAAATGTGGCAGAGATTTTAAGATGGCTCCATGGTCCTTCCTCTTGATGTTAATGCTCTTGTATAATCACCACCTGTCCCACACCATCAGCAGCCTTAAGTTTTTGCAGGATCATAACTTACCTGTAACCAATAGTAAAGCAAAGATGATGAGATGTCACTTTTATAAATAAATTTCCTCATATAAGATTCTGTCTTGCTAGCAGAGCTATTCCAGTTTCCTTTTTCTTCTTTTGTTGGCAAGAAGCAAGTTGCCACAAATCTTACAGTCACAATGCACTGAGTGCTGTCAACAGCCACAGGAATGGTGAAGCAGCTTTCCAAGCCAACCGTCCAGATGAAAAGCTGGACCTTGCCAATACCTAGACTACAGCCATAGGAGATGCTCTGTCGAGAAAATAACTAATCAATGCTTGAACTTCTGACCCTCAGAAAATGTAAGGTCACAAGTGTGTTATTTTAAGCTTCTAATTTTGTGGTAGTTTGTCATATCATATAGAAAACTAATACAACATGTATGACAATTTCTAGGCTCTCACTACACAAGCATGTGGAAGACAGAGAGAATAAATGAAGTCTATTCCATGCACTAAACTATTTCAAAAGTAATTTTAAGTTGGAAGTAGGTGAGACAGAGTTTATTCTTTCATTATTATTTATTAATCATGCTATTATTTTCCACATGAACAACTGTGCACCGACTTTTGCCCCACCCATATAGGGATTGGGAATAAGAAATCAGGAAGGTCAATGGTGTGCCCAGATAGCAGTATCTCACCGTTAGAAACCTAATTATATTGCTTCTATTGCTTCAAAATCTTAGCTGTTTTTCACCTGCTTTTTACAACAAAATCATTAGAAATTTTCATAAAAGCCCATATGATGCTCTCACCCTGCTTTATCAAGCTCCATTTGTGTTTCAGCCACACTTCTGATGGGTCTTTGGGTAAAAATGACACTCATCTCTCACAAGATCTCACACTTCTAGCCCTTGGAATTGGTTTCTCTTCACTTTGCCTAATAAAATTTTACTCACACTGTATAACTTTATAACCAAATATTGCTTTCTCCTGGATCGTTTTTATGACCCTTAAGACTAGGTCAAATCCTCTATTTGAACTCTTATTACATTATATATTGCTAGGATATTTCTCCATGATATCTGGCTCTCTAAAATCTATATCTCTACACATCACAGAGGATGAGGAAGTTAAGTGGCCAAGCTTAAAAACAGAAACAAGCAAAGGATTTAATATTATTTGTTTACAGAATTTACTTACCCATGTATGATTGATTCTATTAGCTAAATAGTAATTAATTCTTAAGTAATTAATAATGACTGGCAGATTTTTTTTCAGAGTGACAAACCCATACGAAGTCGTTGAGAAATTTGGAAGATGCAAACTTTCAAAGACTTCTGATGGCAACTCACAGAAACGGATGTTTCACAATCCATTTAATGTGGCAATCAATATAGACAGGTCTCCAGAAAATCTTCTAATATAAGTCATTCAAAATATTTAAGGACTTTTTAACAGATGTCAAGAATATTCAGTTCAAGAAAATATAAAACATCTATTGTAATAGTCTGTTTTTCTTCCAGCACAGTAAATTACATCCTTAAAAAATAATACAACATGTATAGATAGACAATTGCAGATTAGAATGATTCAGTGAAGTATCTTTTCTGAGACATGCTTTTCTTTTTTTCTTAAATGTATTTAATAAAAACTTATTTATACTTTATTCCATAAATATTTTAATCACTTGTGATATTCTAAGAATTACATTTTAAGTTTCATATTTGATAGTTTTCACAAAATAGTGTACTGTAGTGAATACCAAAAGTAAGAAAACTCACTGACAATTGTGACCTGAGAATACCTTCACTCCTATTTCTCTGAACAGTGTACTAATTTTATAAATCCATTGACTAGCTACTATCTGGCATCTTTCTATACTGGAAAGTGTAGCTATTCAACAGCTGTGCCTTAAATACAGTAATTCTATTTTCTTTTCTACTCAGCTCAGCCTGAAGTGTATGGTTCTTCTTGACTTTATCTTGAAATGTGTTGAAACAGCAGACATCAGCATTAATTGAATATTTTCTGAACTCATCATGCAATAAAAACTTTTTACAGGCCTGTTCTATTATTTTTAAATATTTAATATAACTTTCCAAGAGAAATGTCAAACATTTATATACAATATTTTAAACATGTAAAATATAACAACAGTAAATGCAAAATCAAGCTGTGGAGATAAATAAGACAGGGTTATGTACTGAGGGAAAAAATGATGAGGAGATAAAATAAAACGAAGAGAAAAATAGCCTTGAAAATGGAAAATATTGCTTAGATTTCATACAAAAACATTTGGTATTTTAGCTTATAATTTGGAATTGCAGCAAGAACATATATATATGACTCTTCTTAGATACTAAGTTAAAATTTAAAAAAAATCAACATTTTATATATTATTTAACAATCCTGTCAGGGCTTTGTAACACTGCTTCAGCTTAGATTTGTACGTTCAACATTTGAGAGTTACAGCTACCACTTCCCGAAGCCCACCATGAGATATGTTGTGCAAAGCAGTCACAGGTATCTGCAATCTCCGAAGCTTTTAAATTTCATCTTAAAAAAAGAGAGATTGAAAATCTATTTTTTCAATTTTATAAAATACTTGGATCTAAATCTAAAAAGTGTTTACTATCATTGCTATAAAAAATTAACACAAACTTAAGGGTTTAAACAACACACATTTATTATCTCCTATTTCTAGATGTCCAGTGAGCTCAACTGGTGTTCGTTCAGTTTAGTCTCCCAAGACTATAATCAAGGGGTTCACATGGCTGTGTTCTTTTCTGGGTACTCTGGGCAAGAATAGGCTTCCAGGTTAATGCAAACTATTGACAAATTAGAATTGCAAGCAGTTGTAGGATAGATGTCCTGTTTCCTCATTGTGGCTGGGATTTTTTTCTTAATTTCCCCAGGCTGCCTTCATTCACTGGGTGACAGTCTTCTTCATCTCAGAACTGCAGAAGAACCACATCCAATTATTTTAGGTTCATATTTCACCAAACTTTTTGCTTCATCTCTCCTCTGCCTCATCTTCTTCAGTAACTCTCTGGCCAACTCTTCTGCCTCTCCCTTCCATCTTTTAAGACCCATCTTGGTTATATGGGGACCGTGACTAATTTAAGATTGCCTCCCTATTTAAAGGTCAACTGATTAATAAATTTTATTCTCTCTGAAGAAACTCTCTTCTGTAATGTAACTAATATACTTCCAAAATTAGTGTGTGTACATCTTTGGGGTTGGGCATTACTTTGCCTAGACATGCATCATATGTAAAGTGTATATAATATTTACATGGCAGGCAAACTTGCCATGTTTATGTTTTTATTTTTAACCGTGAGCATGTAATATTGTTTTAATGTAAATATTTTACAATTAAAATAATTGCATTTAAAAATTATATAATTACTAGTAGTAGTTCATTTTATTTCTGACCTTAAATATAAATTTAGTACAGTGATTTTTTGTAATCATACAGAATATTAATATTGTACAAAATGTCTTAGATTTACAGTATCAGTTTCTCCCAAGGAATTTGCTTACATCTTCTCATCTTCAAACAATTTCATATTGAGTTTCTTCAATATTTTAGTCTAGATGGGTACATACTTTTAATTAATGCTATAGCCAATTTAATTTTTATAAACATTTCAGCCCTGACTGGTGTAGCTTATTTGGTTAGGCATTGTCCCACAGGGTAAAGGTCACAGGTTCAATTCCGGGTCAGGGTACATGCCCGGGTTGTGGTTCAGTGTCCAGTCAGGAAGTGTAAGAGAGGCAACCAATTAATGTCTTTCTCCCTCTCTCTAAAAATAAATAAATAAAATCATTTAAAAAATTCCAACATTAATTCATTTATTTGATCATTGAATGTAACAAAATACACACATAGTATACATTTGTAATCTAAGGTACGGGAGACAACACAATAAAAAAATTCCTCTCAATTATCTTACATTTTAGAATTTCCATCAAAAACTGTAAATTAATGTTTTAACAAAGATTGGTGTCTGGTAACTTTACAGAAATATTCATAAATATGGTGTTATATGATTTAGGCCTTAAATAATGAATACAATAAAAATATATAAAGATCTGAATGGACATTCTTAAGGAAATAAATATCATAATTAAATACATATCTTAAGGATTAGAATCAATATTGTATATAATAACTATTTTTTGATAACAGGTGGGTACTAGACTTATTGAAGAGATAATTTCATAAATTACATAAATGCCTAAACAATGCACTATGTCCCTGAAAGTAACATAAAATAATATTGAATGTCAAGTATAATTTGAAAAATCTAAAAATATTATTTTAAAATGTGGAGATAACAGTGAGATGTCTAAAGTTGTTAAAGCTTAGAAAATAGTTAATTTGTAATAGTTAATAGTAAATTTGTTAAAGATTAAAGTAATATTAAAAAAATGAAACTTTAACTTTGAATCGGGGCAAGCAAACACGCTCTGTGTTTCGCACTGTTACTCCTTCACAGTCTGTGTACCAAGTGGAAAGACTCTCCTTCCTCAGAAACCTATCTCTGCATTTTCCATTCCACCCGATTGCTGCATTCAAAGTCTTGATTATATAACATACCCATTTTCTTCTCGGCATCAAAAATTACTCTCTACACCATACTTTTTTTTCTATATTTTTCAATATTTGAGAATCCAGTATGTACCCATTCCACAATTGTCTTCATAAAGACCTAATTCTTCACTGAGATCAAGATTATTGATTTTTTAAATATTTTATTTATTTATTTTTAGAGAGAGGGGAAGGGAGGGAGAAAGAGGGAGAGAAACAGCAACATATGGTTGCCTTTCACACAGCCCTCACAGGGGACTTGGCCTGCAACCCAGGCATGTGCCCTGACTGGGAATCGAACCGGGACCCCACGGTTCCCAGCCCGCGCTCAATCCACTGAGCCACGGCTCAAGATTATTGATTTAAACTCTTTTTTATTCTAAATTTTATTACAGATGGAATTGGTCACTCTCTGATCTTTCTATACATTATTTCCATTGCACACCACAGTGATTTCTTCAAATCTCAGCTGCCTTTGACTTTGTTGCGCATCACTTTTGAACCAATAAGATACAATAAAATGGCAGATTAATCTGATAGAAAGTTTCTTCACTTACACCACTCAGCACAGCAGGGTCTTCAGGAAAGGAAATGCCCTGAAAGGAGACTTTGCAAGTAGAGGCAAGTGATTGAAATTTATGGTGTAACAATTAGACATTTTACCAGTTTGACAATTAACAGTGTACTGAATAATTGTTTAATGCTGATGAATATCGTGAGCTAGAATTTTTATCACTGTTTAACATTACCCAGAATTATTGCTTGAAACTGGAGCAGAGAGAAGAGGTGGCGGCGGCCAAATAGGTGGAAGCTGAGTCCACTTGCTCTTGACCCCAACTGGAATTATTGGCTGGTCTTCCAACAAATAACCTAAACAGTCAATGGAATCTTAGCTGATATGAAGTATGAAGCCAAGAAATACAGAAGACACTTCGCAATGGGTAGTAAGGAGATTTTATAAGTTGAAGGGGAAATACCCAGTGCATGGCTGCATGGTGCCTGAAGCAGGAGAGAGACAAGTCAGAAATTGCAGCTTTGTGGTTCTCCCTCTCCCAGGGCATTGGGCCCCAGTCCTGCTCAGGAAACACCTAGGCTTGTGCCAGGAGTGACTTGGGAGGAAGATCCCAGCTACACACAAACAGCAGCACATCCATAGCTGCAGTGCCAAATGCCTACCTGAAGAGTGCCAGAAAGGGGGCCAGGGGACTCTATCTCCCGAAATAATCAGGAGCTGCACCTGGGTCAGGCAAAGGCAAGATGCGGCCAGCCATGACCTTGAGAGACTTTTGCCTTTTTGGAGAGGTGGTGTGCATGGAAAACCAGACAGTGACTCAGTACTGCATTGGGTGAGAAACAGAGAGACTTTTTAAAAGGGGAGCTGAAGCGTGCTGAGCAGGGACCCCATGTGCAGCTGCCTTGCCAGCAAAGGGCCAAGACTGAAAGCACAGTTGGCTGCCACTGAATACAGCTGGGCAGGGAGAACAGAAAATTGCACAGCAAAGGGATTTCTTGGCCCCAGCCCAGAGTGGCTAGCAAGCCTGGGGCTATGCAAAATGGAGAGCCCTGGACTGTGTCTACTGTGAGTGCAGGAGGCTGGGCTTTGATGGGTAAGAGTTGAGCACCTGAGATTATTTACAGCCAGGCAGATCCACTTCCCCTTGCAGAGTTCAAACCTCTGGGAAGGGAAGGATGTACCCAGCCCCAACCACCTGCAGGACTTCGAGCACTCCGTACAATGGGGAAGCTCTGCAGAACAGGCAGGACAGACTCAAGAACCCTTTGCACAATGCATTATCTATAGGATAAAGACAGGAAAAGAAACTCCAAAGGTCTCCTTTTGAACTTATCTCAGGGAGACAAAATACCCTGGTTCCTAAGGCCCCATTCCACTGGGGTCAGCAAGGCAGGAAGATCAGAAATCTGTGCAGCAAGGGAGAGTCAGGGCCCTGCCCAGCTCAGCTCTCACACAGAGCTGCCATCAGCACCAAGCAGGAAAGAGCCAACCCTCTTTCACAGACTAGCTCCTTCCTTGAAATGGACAGCTAGTCCATCAGACTATACATTATTGGAAATAAGCTGGGACAGACCAAGATGGGTGGTGCAGGGGCAGTGGAACACACCCACAATTTTCCCAGAGAATGAATAATGCCTCCCAGGGGAGACACATGGGTCCCACAATCCCAATTGCAATAGAAGGGCCCTCTAGAGGCAGGTGAAGGTGATACATGCCGTGCTGCCAAAGTTGGAGAATCACCTCAGTAACCTGAGCTGATAAAAGCTAGAGGCAGATCCAGAAGGAAAAGAAAGAAGGCAAACACCAAACTCTGCTGAGACAAATTCCACCTTGTTTTTTTTCAGAATCTGTGTTATTTTTTCATCTCACATAGCCTTTTAACAGTTTATTTCTTTTTCTTCCATTGTATTCTAACTAATTTCACTGTTTTTGTCTTTTATATTTGTTCTTTTTATTTAGATTTTTATTTTATTAAACAGGAAATTTGCATAAAGATTTTATTTGTTTATTTTCATAGAGAGGGAAAGGGAGAGAGAAAGAGAAGGAGAGAAACATCAATGTGTGGTTGCCTCTCACATGCACCCATCCACTGGGGACCTGGCCTGCAACCCAGGCATGTGCCCTGACTGGTAATTGAACCAAACTGGCGACTGTTTGGTTCGAAGGCCAGCACTCAATCCACTGAGACACACCAGCCATGGTTATTTTATTTTAATTTCAAATCTCATATTGTACCCTTCCCTTGTCTTACTCCATTTTGCCGGCTTCTTGTCTTTTCTTATTTTCATTTTAAATTTTATTTTCTCCCTTTCTATGCTTTGGTCTTAATCCTTACTCTATTTATCCTCCCTCTGTCTTCTCAAAATCATTTATTTTTCATTTTGTCAGCTCACATTCTTTTTTTCCCTTTCTTATAATATTATTATTTTCTTTCTATGTTTATTAATTGCTGTTTTTTGGGGGGATGAATATTGTAGTTTTTGCTGTTTTTCTTCAATTTTATTCTTACTTTTCACTATTTTTATTTCAAACCTCATACATTATTCTCCCCCTGTCTTACTCCATTTTTTCATTCCTCCTGCCCTTGATTATTTGATTTTAACATTTCATTTTTTTTCCTTTCTTAGCCTGGTTCTATTCCTTACTCTTATTATTTCTCCTTCTTCTATCATCTCAAATTCATGTTTTAAATGTAGACATCTCATATTCTCTTTTCTCTTTCTTATACTATTTTTTATTCTCTTTCCACCTTTATTAATCTTTGCTCATCTGTCATTGTTATTGACCCTGTGTGTTTTTCTTGAATTTTGTTCCTATTGATCAATTTTTATTGATCCATGTTATTTCAAACCCGATATTATACTCTTCTTTTTCTTACTCCATTTTGCCATCACCCTTAACTTTTGTACTTACATTTTAAATTTATTTTCTGCAATCCTATTGATTCTATTACCTACTCTTATTATTGTTCCCCCTTTCCCCTTAAAATTATTTATCTCTCTTTCAGTAATCTCATACCATTTTGTCCTATCTTATAATATTCTTAATCTCTCTCCACCTTTATTAATCTATGTTCACTTTCTGTTGATATTGCTGATGTGGTACGGAGTAATTTTGCTGGCATGAATTTGGTTTTCTGTGTTGTTTTGATTTATTATGTCAGCATCTGTACAATGGCATAGAGCACTGGTAATGGTTGTGACTCTCAGTAAACGAGACAGAGGGAAGAACCCACCAAAGAATAAGCCATCAATAATTAAAGCCCAAGTATGATAAGAGAACCCACACAAACTGAATAAAGAGCACCTCTAGAGCATCTAGATCAGGGGATCAAAGAGACTGTACCACTGAATCCCACAGATCTCCTACCATATAAGGCCATGGCACATAGATAAGCAGTCAAGCAGAACAATCTGAGATGCAGAAACAAACAAACAAATAAAAAAAGGAGTCACCTACAATGGGAAGACAGAGATAAGAACCCCAATCAAAAGGAAAGGAGAAATCCTCAGAAAAAGAGCTAAATGAAATTGAGTTGAGCAATCTATCAGACATAGAGTTCAAAATAAAGGTTATGAGGATGCTCAAAGAACTCAGTGAAAACTTCAAGGAACTTTATGGGAGCTACAAGGGACTTAGTTGGCAATACAGCAGCCTGAAAAAGAACGTAGAAACTATGAATAAGAAGCAGGGAGAAATAAAGAATACAATACCTCAAATGAAGGATACACTAGAAGGAATTAAAAGCAGGCTAGATGAAGCAGAAGACTGCATCAACTGCTGGAGCACAAAGTTGAAAAAGTGGCCCAGAGTAAAAAAAAAATAAACAAAAACGAAAAAACTCCAAAAAAATGAAGATAGTTTAGGAGAGCTGGAAGACAACATGAAACATAATAATATTTACATCATAGGAATACCAGAAAGAGAAGAAGCATAGCAAGGGATAAAAAAACCTGTTGGAAAAAAAATTATCCCAGAAAACTTCTAAAACTTGGTGATAGAAAAAATCACACAAGTACAGGAATCACAGAGGATCCCAATCAAGATGAAGCCAAAGAGGCCCACTCCAAGACACATCAGAATTAAAAGGGCAAAATTCAAAGGCAAAGAGATAATCTTAAAGGCAACAAGTTAGAAACAGATAGTCACAATCAAGGGAGCTCCAATAAGGCTTTCAGCTGATTTCTCAACAGAAACACTATAAGCCAGAAGAGACTGGCACATAATATTTCAAATAATGAAATGCAAAGACATACAACCATGACTACTCTATGCAGCAAGGCTCTCATTTAAAATGGAAGGTAAAGTAAAGATCTTCCCAGATGAAGGAGGACTAAAAGAGTACATCTCCACAAGCCAGCACTGCAAGAGATGCTAAAGGGACTGCTTTAAGAAATAGTAATAGAGAGAGAAAGAGGAACACAGGTACATAGGGAAAAAAGGCAATGAACAAGTACCTATCAATAACAACCTTAAATGTAAATGGATTAAATGCTCCAATCAAAAGGCATAGGGTTAGCTGAGTGAATAAATAAACACAATCCCCATATATGCCTTCCACAAGAGACCCACCTCTGAATAAATGATCTACACAGGCTGAAACTGAAGGGATGGATGAAAAAAAAAAAAAAAAAAAAAAGACATTCCAAGCAAATAGACATGAAAAAAGCTATGGTAGCAATACTTATATCAGACAAAATAGACTTCAAAACAAAAGCCATGACAAAAGCAAAGAAGATCACTACATAATACTTTTAAGTGAGATGTCCAATAACAGGATATAATCCTTATAAACAGTTAGGCATCTAACATAAGAGTACATGAATATATAAGGGAAATCTTGCAGGACTTTAAGAAGGAGATAACAGAAATGCACTAATTTTAGGGGAGTTTAACAACCCACTGTAAACAATGGATATATCTTCCAAATAAAAAAAAAATCAAAAAGGATACTGTGGCATTGAACAACACTCTAGATCAAATGGACTTAATTGTGTTGGCAGAACATTTTATCCTAAAGAAACAAAGTGCACATTCTTTTCAGACACACATGGAATATTTTCAGAGATGGAACACATGGTAGGACACAAAACAAGACTCCACAAATTCAAGAAAAATTGAAATCATATCAAGCATGTTCTCAGATCACAAAGGCTTAAAACTATAAACAAACCTCAAGGAAAAAACTCAAAAAACATTCAAATACATGGAGGCTGAATGGCATGTTATTAAATAATGAATAGGTCAATGATGAGATCAAGGAAGAAATCAAATAGTACCTGGAAAGAAATGAATGTAAACACATAACAACCAAAAACCCATGGAACACAGTGAAGGAAGTCCTAAGATGAAAATTCATAGCAATACAAGTCCACCTAAAGAAGACAGAAAAAATCTCAAATAAACAACCTAACCCTGAAGCTAAAAGAACTAGAGGAGCAACAACAAATAGAGCCCAGAGCAAATAGAAAGAAGGAAATAATCAAGATCAGAGCAGAATTAAATGACATAGAGACTAAAAAAAAAAAAAACAAAACAAACAAAAACAATTCAAAAAATAATGAATCCTGGACATGATTCATTGAAAAGATAAACAAAATTGACAAAGCTTTAACCAGACTCAACAAGAAAAAAAGAGAGCAGACCCAAATAAATAAAACCAGAAACAAAAAAAGAAGTAACACCTGATACCACAGAAATTAAAAGGATTGTAGGAAATTACTATGAACATCCATATGCCAAGAAACTGGACAACCTAGGTGAAATGGACAAATCTCTGGAGACATATATTCTCTGAAAACTGAATCAAGAAAAAGCAGCACACCTGAACAGATCCTAACAACTAGTGAAATTGAAGCAGTAATCAAAAACTCCCAGCACACTATAGCAGTGGACTGGATGGCTTCACAAGAAATTTTTAACAAAC